>JAKWJA010001278.1:0-138608 GCA_027704765.1 Solanum habrochaites
AACAATCGACGAGGAAGGTGTGTTGAGGATTAAGGGAAGGTATGTGTACCCCGCATTGATATTGATCAACACTATTCTGGCAGAAGCTCATAGTTCAAGGTATTCTATACATCTCGGTGTGCAACCAAGATGTATCGTGACCTAAAAACAACACTTTGGTGGAGTAGAATGAAGCGCAATATTGGTTGACTTATTTCCAAGTGTCCAAACTGTCAACAATGAAATATGAACACCAAAGGCCCGGAGGAACACTTCAAAGAATGCCCATCCATGGAATGTGGAGAGAATTGCAATGACTTGTGGTTGGTCTTCCAAAGACACTGGGGAAGTTTGATTCAATTTGGGTAATTGTGGGACAGATTGACTAAGTCTGCTCATTTCATTCCGGTCAAGGTGACGGTGAATCACAATGACCAGAGAAGTTAGCAAAAAATCTACATCTCAGGAAAAGTTCATTGCATGGGGGTTCCCAATCCATTATATCAGATAGAGGTACGCAGTTACTTCATAAGTTTTGAAACATTGCATGCAGGAATTGGTACTGGTTGGACCTAGTACCGCGTTCCATCCATTCCGACCATGGTCAGTCTGAGCGAACGATTCAAGTTGGAGGATATTGCTTCGCGCATGGTTGATATAGTTTGGTGGCCATTGGGATAGCTATTACCTTGGCAGAGTTTTTTAGTACAATAATGCTATCACTCAGTATTGATTGGCTTCCATTTGAAGCATTGTATGGGAGGAGGTGTTGTTATCTCCCTTGGTTGGTTTGATGGCATGCGGGTTCAGGACCTGGGGGTACCGATCCTTGAGGGATTCGTTAGAAAAGGTGAAGGGCATTCAGAAAAGCTTCTAGCGGGCAAAAGTAGACAAAAGGAGTATGAGGGACAGGAAGTTAGAGACTTGGGTTCATGGAAGGGGAAAACAAAGTCTTGTTGAAGGTTTTCACACATGAAGGGGTGATGCGGTTTGCAAAAGAGGTAAGTTTAAGTCCAGTATAGTTGGACCATTTGAGGTTACTAAAGCGAATAGGGGAGGTGGCTTATGGAATTAGCCTTGACCCCCAGGGCTGTCCGGAGTGCATCCGTATTTTCATTGTGTCCATGTTGAAAAGTACCAGGAGATGGGAAACTACATATCCGTTGGGAACTCAGTGTGTTGGATGAGAACTTGACTTATGAGAGAAACAGTTGCTATATTAGATAGAGAAGTTCGCAGTGAGATCGGAGAGATTGCATCCATCAAAGTTTCATGGAAGAGTCGACCGGTTGAAGAGGCTTTACTTGGGAGAAGGAGGCGGATTATACAAGAAAACTACCACATCGGTTCACAGATTCAGGTACTTCCCTGTGCATTGTTTTGCTTCTTTTAATCGTTCGGGGACGAACGATGGGTAAATTGGTATCTATTGAACGGACCTGTTTAGTAGTTTTGGAGCAACAGATTTATTTTGGAAAAAACTGGCTGACGACGGATGAACGACGGACAGATCATGTCACGGACGGCCGTCGAGGAGGTGTCGTCCCATGACACTTAGAATTTTTGAAATTGGGTACTTTGAAAATCGGACTCGCTGTAATTGTGACGACCTGCGGACGTGTCGCACTCCCCGACGAACAGTCGTGAGTTTTCGTTGCAAAACCACTTCAACTTTTGAGAATTTGTACAAGAAAACGAGTTTTGACCGTTCATGACGAGGAAAAGGACGACCTCACGCTGTGACGGGCTGTCACAGGCTACGTGAGTTGAGGGAAGCTGCGACGGGACCGTGTGGACGGACCGTTGCAGGCACGCGGCCCGTCACAGGTTGCGCAGTCCAGGCAAACATAGGATTTCCCTACCCTGCCTCTACACGTTTTAGGGGTGTTTTGGACTCTTCTTTCCTTTAATTATAAAGATTGAGGGTTAATATTAAGAGGTTCTAATTACTTGGGGGTTAAAAGGAGGTAACCTAAGTTAATTAGGGGGTTTTATTGTCCTCTTTACACTTAATTAGAACTCTTTGTAATTTTCTAGCCGGTAAAAAAGAAGGAGGGGTTTGAATAAAACAAAACAAAAGAAAAGAACAGGAAAAGAGAGGAGAAAACGAACGAGTAGAGAGAGAGAACACGAGAGGATAGCAAGGATTTGGAGGAAGATAGCTTGTTGATTCAATCTTCGGTGGAGGTAGGTTATGGTTATGTTACGATATTCGTAGTGAAACTTTAATCGTGAATATTATGTGTTGATAGATTGTACAACCCTGCTATGTGCTTAAATTGTATGCTTGAAATGATTATGATTATGAAATTGTGATGAATTAAACAAAGCAGATGAAGCTATTGAATCCCAAAATCTTGAAAGGAAACCCTAATTGCTTGATATATTATTATAATGAGAATGATGAGGCCTTAGTATGAAAGAAGCTTGATTAAATTAATATAATGAGAATGATGAGCCTTAGTGAAAAGAAGGCTTGATGAATTAGGGGATTCGGTGCCCCGTTCCGGTACCAGGATAGAATGAATATGAGGATCGGAGTGTCACGTTCCGACACCAGGATAGAATATGGATCGGGTGCCCGTTCCGGTACCAGGATATAATATGAGGATCGAGTGTCACGTTCGTTGGACAACAGGATAGAAAAGGGATCGGGGCCACGTTCGGTACCAGGATAGAATGAGGATCGGAGTGCCACGTTCCGGAACCAGGATAGAAATTAGAGGATCGGAGTGTCACGTACCGACACAAGAGGAAGAAAGATTAATGAATCTTGAAACGGTAAGAATATACTCAATCTAATGAAATTAATTCCCAAATAAGATATGGTATTGAGGCTTGAGTCCTCATGTGTGCAACCGGTGTAGTTATTGATGAATTCATGTTGCGATTGCTACATGTGAGTTTGTAGTTGATTTACATTATTATTGATATATACTGTTCCCTATTGTGAGTTGGCCGATGGATATCTACTCACGACGTCGGTGGTTGACTGACCCCCTACTTTCATGTTTCCTTCTTGTTATTTGTGTAAGGCAGCAAACGTTCCGTAACTCAAACTCAACCGCAGATCAGCAGTCTTCACTTCTCGGAAATCGGGGAGCTATGCGTCTGCTTGGGACTGGGTCTTCTTCTTCAAGTCTGATGCCTTGAACTTCGGCATGGACTAGCTTTTAGTATTTTGTTCGTAGAACATTCTAGTTAAGTAATTTGAGATAGGATGCTTCTTGTGTGATGACTTCCAGATTTTGGGGTAATAATAATAGTATTGAATTGTTGTTATTAATGAGTTTAAAGTCTTCCGCATTATTTTTCTGTTAGATATCTTGAAAGGTTAAGGTTTAGATGGGTTGGCGCTCACCTAGGAGGTAAATGTGGGTTGCCAGTCGCGTCCCTGATTGGGTCGTGACAGAATATTGAGAAAATATTTATTTGATCTCTAATTGAAGAACACAATTTTAAGCCAGAGTTTTAAAAATAAAATTACGTAAAAACTAGGAGAAAATAGTGTAATCATTTATAATTTACCTTTCCCTTTTAATATAAAAATGATAAATTAGAATTTAAATTGTCTCTATTCTAAAATAAATTTTATACATAGAGTAGAACATCAAATACAAAAAAAAAATTATTCTAAGATATTTTAAATAAAAATATTCTACGAGTGAAGCACGAGAGACTATTACTAGTTGTATTAAAAGTGCCAAGTGACTGTCCCCGGGAATAAATCTTTGAGTTATGTTGAAAACTAAAATAATATTAGTTTAAAAATTTAAGGGGGTTAACTATTTTTGGATAAAATATATAATCAGATATTTGGAAATATTCATGGGTATTTGTAAAAAGATTCAACCAACATTTCATGCTCCACAATGATCCTCATCCTTCAATTGTGGTTTGTACCTTCGAATTTGCTAATTCGCCTTGTCCATGAACTTCCCATATTAAGTAAAATTATGCGTATATTCTAGATAAATCAGTCAAAAGTTCTTAAGGAAGTGGTAATGATGACAAACTCGCATTTTTTTTATTTTGATAATATAACCTAAGGAGGTCAGTATCCGTATCTTTATTTGTGGGATTTTGACCCTCCGGATCTTCAGTATTTATCAAAAACAATTTAAGTCAAAACAACCCAAAGAATTCCAAATAAAAATTAGTTCAAATTGAGACAACTATCCTTATCACCCTCATTCTCATTATCAGAATTATCATTCTCAACCCTCACTCTCCTTATCAGACTTCTCCATATAGTCACCCTCCTTATAAGATCCATCACGACTGACCGGACATGGATAAAGAATATTCCTATTAAAAAGAAAAAGTTGGTTGTTGGTAAAAACAAATGTCCACTTTTAGCCATGCTTAAGTATGAACATCTTAGACAGTAATTCCTATAAATAAAAATTCAAATAAGAATGTAATCTAAATTTTATTATGATGTAATTATTTTTGACCGAAGTTATTTTTAAGTGTGTAATAAAAAACGGAACGTTAGAAACTACCACTGTCCCCAGCAAGGGTAAGATCTAAGAGAACCTAGGGTCTGTTGCATTTTCAATTCTTCAAATGTGAATTACATGTTAAATGAAAAGCATGCAATCAACGTTTAATGAATTTTTTTTAAAGATCTTTTGATTTGTTTAACGGGAACAGGACATTATGATGTACATTAAAAAAACAAATTAAAGAGTATTTGTCCTAAAGCCAATTTGTTTAAATAGTATTCTCAAAAATACGCAAGTCACAGCAACCAAGTTCACGAAGAAAAACCTACCCTTCTATTGTCCACATTAAAAGCTACAGAACCATAACATGTTATAGACAATAGTGAGGCAAGTTATGCTGGTTTGTACATACTGGTGGTGTATATAAATGCAGGAGGTTCCATTGAGAGCATAATTTTGTATTATCTTATAGAATATAGAGACAATAAAAAAAAAGAAACCTGGTATTTCATTGAGGTTGGGGTTTTCAGCTTATGCATTTCAATCTCGCTGTGCTTGTAGTTTCACCACTTCAACTTCATAGCCACAAACTGAAAAGAATTTTTAGTTGAGAGTCACTAACTGATCCACTCATATTATTTTTTATGAAGTAGTTCCTTTGACATCCATTAGATTAAATTAATTTCAATAAACATATTTTATAAACAAAAAAGATTTGGATTGACAAAAATTACAGGACCACGTTTTTAAAAGGAAACACTACACGAAAGACACTTTTAGTGGCATTTAATTTGTACTTTTCGCGGCCAAATTTATATGCACAAAAACTTTAGCAGCATTAATCTATTGTCCATTGCTCCCAGTGTCATTACGGATTTATGACATTTTAGATAGGCGCCGGTAAAGGACCAATAATATTCACAGTAAACATTCATATTTATAAACTAGGTAAATTACCCGTGCGAACTATATTGTTATTAAAACTCACATTGATCATGCGGTAATATCAGATTTCGATATATACCACTTACATTGTCAAGATCTCAATCTTAAGTCAGTCAAATATTTTAAAATCCTATAAATATTTTTGATTTTTTTATAAAAAAAAAATTGCGAGTCATAGAGATTATTTTAAGATAAGAAAAGCCTATGACATCTCCATGGGAATAGTTGGTCACAAGCAATGAAAATTTGGTAACTTCAAGAACTTATAAAAGAACCAATATAAAATATTAAATAAAGGAGACCAAAAAATCCTTGAAAAAGAACACTCCCAAGTACAGTGGAAGATCACATTATGCAAGAAATTATTACTAATTAAATGGAGGGACATTCGGATTCCTTTCTTACGACCCTAAAATAGTTATTAGTATATCCATATATTCTCATCAAAATGGAATAGTCTTTATTTCCTTAGGTTTCATATCACCCAACCCAACTTATTTGGATAAACCATAATTATTGTTATGGTTATCGTATGAGTTACAAAGAATTAATGTCATTATGATGCAGAAGTAGTGACGATATCATTCATAATGGATATTCTAAAACCAAACTTTTTACCACATAACATATTCAACTCTCACGAATATTTTTGAGTGCTTGTCTCATACAATATCCACATCGACATCATAAACAACACACCTTTATTCTTTCTAATAAGCAAGAAAAAAAATATGCATGTTGCTTTAAAATTTTTCAAGGATATAGTTTGCGCTACTGTATCCATCAACATTGAGTCTAATGACAATTAATTAATGTAGGTAAAGTCTCTAGCACCTCTTAGTTTATGTGCATATTTATGATGATAAAAAAATATTTTGTTAGTGTATTTTGTACATTTGTTAGTATCAAGTAAACTTAATCTGTTATTATGCCAAAAAAGAAGAGAGAAGAAAAACTGACAAATTACTTAACTAGAGATAAAAGACACTGAATGATTGTCGGTATACTAATATTTCTAGAAAAAGTGCAATGGAATATAAAAGTTTGTACATAAGAATGAGATCTCAAAATAATCTACTAATTCTTGCCGAACAACAGAGCATTTGGGTTTGGTTCTTTTAACACATTTCAAAATTGATTTAGTAGAGTTATCCTTATATTTATTGTTCTATGCTATCCAAATATTCCAAACCCACAAGAAAAATTTTCACAAAAAGGTATAAACTAAAAATATAGAAAAGATAAAATAGAAGATACATTTCCGATCATCCTCCACTGGAATTAACACCTTTTTTTAAAAAAGACACCAGACTAGAAAAAATAACTGGCATAGATTCATGAGTTCGATGACTTACAAAAAGATTAAAATTCATTAGATAGGAGGGAAGAAAATTTTGAAGGAAATGAAATGCATTCATAAGAAGGATTAATATCTAAGGATTTAAAATTAATCTCCCCTATAGAGAAAAAAACCCCCCCACAACTAACAGTCGCAAAAATAAATGTTTTTATATTAAAGAACAAATATTATAAATGAACAATTTCCAAAAGATATGAGTTATGGTATGAGAGGTGCAAGAGTAATAATTTCATTTTGCGATTAAATTTTTTTTCTTTGTTTATATGAAGAAACCTGTAAGATGGGAAGAAAGAGAAGACTCCTTTTCAATCATCCTTGAAAAAATTCTAACAGCATTTAAAAAAGTTCTCAAAAACTAAAAACTGTTAAAAGAAATTGTCATAGTTACAAGAATAACTATGAGTTATAGTAAAGATTAATCTCTTTGAAGTAGAAGGAAGAAAATTTTATGGAATGAAACAAACTTCAAAAGAAACATAATTAATGTATTTCAATTCGACTATCCTATAATTGAAAAACCCTAAAGATAATAGTGGCAGAAAATCCCTCACAAATCTTTGGAAAAGTTGCAACCCGTCGGAAAGGTCACAACCTTAAATAAAAGTCAATTTTTTTCATAAAAGTCGCAACGCTTCCTAAAAATCGTAACTCTTCCTAAAGGTCACAACTTTTCATAAAAGTCACAACTTTTAATAAAGTCACAACATTTCATGAAAGGGGAAGGATAGTTTTGATTATAAATAAATATAAAGGGGAACTCTTATTTGTGATGGCTCTACGTAGGTGGGCCTAGGGTTATCTTTTATGTATATATGTATGTATACATATATATATATACTATTTCTCGATAAATACTTTTCAACGGGTTATATACACGTTTAATAACAACAAAAATTTGGCTCATTATTGTTGGCTAAAGACATATATGAAAATGTTAAAGAGAAAATAGTTGTTACTTTTCCCTCCTAAGGGAATCTCTATATATAATATATATATATAGATATATATATAATATATTAGTATTGTGGACCATCGGGTGATGGGGGGAGTTATCTCATGCAGGTGATCATCATGGTAATGTGGTCAGTCCTAGCCTGATTTGTAATAATATTAAAATAAATTAAATAGAAAACTTTGGTGATTCATCTTTTGGAGTTTGTTCTTGATATATCGATCCTGATATCCCAAACCGTGATTCTCCCATCAAGGCACCAAACATATTTGTCGAAGAAGCTAAGATGGTTTAATTTTTTGAATTCCATTCAGCCTGAAAAACTTACTCTTTGTAACAATCCCAATTATGAATATGAGTGTATGTGAGTCATGTTACTGATGTAGTCATTTGAATTCCACACAATGAAGTAATAAGCCTATTTATAGTGATGTAACCGTTTAAATTTCGTAAATAACTTATTATACTCTTTTCATTTTTCATGCATCCTTTCAAATTTCCTAATAAAGTGATTAATTGTTTTTAACTTTCAAATTAATTGAAATTTTTATTAAGTCTTTTAAACTTTCAAATTAATTGTCAAAAAATATTGTTCAATAATATTATTTAATTAATAAAAAATTTAATTACTTTTTAATATGTTGTAAGGGCTAAATAGTATTCACAACTTGAAGTTGAAAGCTGTCAACTATAATATATATATATATATATATAGATATATATATATATATATATATTATATATAGATAGATATATATTTCTATATATATAATGCCTAAAAATGGGACATTGTTTTGGGGAAATTATGTGAAGATTTAGAGACTACAAATTTACCTCAATTTTATGGTATAAACTAGCAGAAAAAAATTAAAAAATAGTAATAGAAAGAATAACCAAACTCAAACAACGTCTAGAAAGAATAATTTAACTTAATGCATCAACTTTCTTATCTTCAAGAGGTAAAAAAAGTAATTACATATAAGATTGTGTTAAAAAAAAAAAAAAAAAAAAAGAATGCATTCAACAATGAATAAACAAGAAAATTGAGTCCGTGAGAGTATGACAACTTGACTCACGATCATATGTAATATAGTAAGGATAAGTCGAGGAACTTGCAGTGCTGCCCGAAATAAAGGAGAAAGATAAGTCAATCAAACAATCAAATTTAATTTACTAAAATTTACAATATGAATAAAATAAAGGGACCATAGTTGAAAAGTTTTATAGAAAAATGAGAGAAGAGACTGATAAAATAAAATTGAAAGAAAAAAAGTAAAGAAACAATAAGGAAGGAGGATTTACAAAAAATCAGGAACGATAAACGCCTTGAGAAATGTTTATTGGTGCTTCTTCATTGTCACTTTTGGGATCGGCAACCAAGTAAAAATCATCACAGTAGATGAAAAGAATTTATTGCAAAGCAAATGTTAATAACAAAAGTTTAAAATTTTAAAATCAAATACCCTGTCTTGTAATGCTTTCATGAGGTTGTTCCTTCTCAGCAACACTGCCATGAGGTTGTTCCTCACGTGTCTTTCTTTTACTCAACTTCTCTTTCATCATGTCTTGAAAATAATTGGGATTACAATTTGTTACACGATAAATGTTATTTAAGTTATGTGAAAAGTAAAAATCAGTGTAACGAAACTTAAGACCCTTTCAACAGTTTATTTTAAATTTATCGTGTCAATTTACCCTACACCGGTACAGAAAACAAACAGGCTTAAGGTGATCCATGGTGTTCTCATCAAAGCTGAAAATTGCTCTGTCCTCATCCACGTCTTTAACTCCATCACAATGTCCTTGATTTCCGTAGTGTACGCCACATGAAGTACATAATTTTAACTTTTTAGCACAAAAGGATTTATGTATTGTAAAATGGACCAAAAGTATAACAAACAACTTTAGCTGGAGTTCTTCCATTAATTTGAATGAAAAGTTACACTATGTGAAACTCGTATCAAAAAAGTTTTCAGAACCTTATTACAAATGCTCTCAATTTCGTTACTGTTATGTCGTTTGTAGATTACGATTTTGCTGTGATTACAGAACAATATATTGACCCTGCATCATGTTCCATGTAGTCTTCAACTTGATATCATATCTCTTGGCATATGGCACGTCAAGAAGGGGAAACAAAGAATAAGTTAACTTACCCGAAAGTTCAATTGACTGTGAACCTTATGTAGCCAAAGAATTCAACTCTATCGCGCTCTTCTAAGCTTAAACTGCATTGTTGAGAAGGTTGTATATGTCACTGAAGATTGTCACACTACTTGAGGAAACAACTAACAATATCATGACCGATGAAACTAGCATGTCCCTCATGGTTTAAATTCCATGTGTATCTGTGTGATCAATGACAAACATGGAGAATTAAGTTTAAGTATGTAAGAATGATTACAGATAAGTAGTTGAAAAGGGAAGATGGTACTCACCTAAGGACAATAGCAGCTGAATAAACGAAACCAACAAAGACAGTAGTCGTGGCGCCAGTAAACTGTAAGGCATCCCAAATTTTAGGTACACAATTTTCTCCAAAAAATATGAGACAGACTAGAGTTGCTATGACTTAAAGGAATCTGCGATTATCATAGGCAATAGGAATTGCACAGAGAAAAAAGGGGCCATCTTATTGAGGAGAAGGGAAAACAAGACAATTGGGAAAACAAGCATCAAGTGGATCACATAGCTCACTCACACCACATCATTAAGTAATGAGCCGTAAGGAATTTCAAGTGCACCATCAAAGTTGGGGAGTACATCATCAAAGGTATGATCACCAAAGAGAAGGAATCGGAAAAAGCTGGTTGCTATGTGTACAGTTGAGCATAACACAATTTAAAGTACTGACAATTGACTTCATCTTACTTCCATCTCTTAGCTCATTCTCTATTGGATGTACTGTAATACTCATAAAAAAACTATTAGAGTTTTGTATGTTTTACAAGTAATCGGCCCATCATTGAGAAGTTATCAAAGCACATTCATTTAGCAAATCAATAATAATCAATCTTTAAAAACAGAGAATCATTACTTGTCCTAAGCCTTTAAGAAACAAAATTTAAACAATCTAATCATTCTCTAGCCACAACATATATTATATATAAGGTCAGCTAACCTAATCAATAACCTCAAAAATTATCGTCATTAGCCAATAATGGCCTAACATTTTCCCTCTCAAATTGCCAAAGAACGTACTGCTAAAGTTCCAAATTTCAATTTCAACATTGCCAAATATCCCTTCCTAATTTAACTATAACAACCAAGAACCAACTAAAATACATCCATTCCATCCATTTGACGCTATAGTAGTACATTATAAGTTCCAAAAATTAGATTGTAATTTACAAAGAAACGTACCAGGAGAAAGACCCACAATTAGTTTAGAAAGAAACGTATTGAAATGTCTTGCTTAGATACAAATATTCAAGTCAAAGTAACTGATCAACACAAACAAGATGATGAGAGGGGAGAGATTTTACTAGTGCTATCCATACAACCTTCCTTTTTAATGCATCTTGAATGCAAACTCCTTTTGTAAGCTGATATTATCAAATTAATCATTCTTGTAACTGTAAAACTCTAAAGGAAAACAGATAGAATCATAAGGGAAAAAATTACTATTCATCAATTAGCTATACATTTGCCTTGATTCATTCAGTATGATGCAACAACTCTTTTCCACTTCTTTTTTGTGATCCAAGCAAAATACAAATGCCAACTTCAATTTTATCAAAAGAAGAAACATATGTGCGGTGTTTATAAGCATCAGGCAGTGTGAAACCAAATCATCCTGAATCGCAGTATCGACCTAATTATATTAGTGCATCACAAAAGATGCTTCGTCCAACTTTCCCAGCCATGTTACTTCGTATAACAAAATCTAGATAGGAAACATATCCACATATGTATCCATCTATTGTTGCTTCACATAAACAAAAATGTACCCATCATAGTTCTAAATCTAAGGAAACAATAATAACCTCGGGAAAAACAAGGTTCACTGCAACAAATATCCCAAACCATGGCCGAAAAAGAATTTTTTTTTTGATAAATTTCTACATATTTCATTACCCGCAATACAAGTATACTCTTCATAGAAAATCAGACAGTAAAGACTGCAAGTTTGTCCCTAAAGCTTATCCTCCTCTATCATCTCTGAGTCAAATAATTTCGGATTAAAAATAAAAAAAATATTTGGGATCAAGTCAATAAAAAGATGTGTTTTAATTGTTTTTATTTGAATCCAACACCCAATAAATTATCTACCTTCTATAGCTCACAAAAGCTAACGTTTGAGCTTTGCAATTCATCGAAGGATCATCCAACTAAATGATGCAAAAAATAAGTTCTTCAATCCATGTCCAGGATACGCTAACTGAAGAATCTTTTCAACGCAAAATATTTCTTTGAAAGCATTTTTTTTTTTTTTCTTCAAACACCTTTTGGAAGCCAAAATGCTTCGGAAGATAACAAATATCTATCTCTAAAGGTCCTGAACCTTGAAACATCTTTTCCCTGCACTGTCCGACCATCACTTAATCACCATCATTGGGAAATCTAACAAGAGTAGATGTTTAGAGCCTTCTCCATAGTCCAAACTCATAAAAAAAAGGATAAATTTCAAGCCCAATTTTACTGATTGTAGAAGACACTCCCATTATATACACATATGACGACTCTCCCCAACTCCTCCTTAGGCAAACATTAGCTTAAAATCACTAACACTGTTGATTTAAGAGAAAATTAAACCATAAAATAAGGAAGCTAAATTCCACAGTATAAATCAACAACCAATTTTGGCGATAAAATATTGGAGGAAAAAATAGCTAAAGGAGAAAAGCAAAAATTTAGTCATATTCTTCAATCAAAAACAACATAGCTAATGGTTAAAATGATCCACAGAAGTTATGCTTTAGATGAAGATAAATTTTAGAACTTTTCGCCAATGAGCTACAAAACACTCTCAACTCCCATGAACCTCCAAATCTATCAGTAAATGTGTTGTGTATAATGCAACCAGCCTGACATAACCCTAAACTTCAAAGCCACCTTAGATGTGACAAATTACTATATCTTTAAAAAAAATACTTTTTGGGAGAACTTTGTAAGAAAACACAAAAGTTAAAGAATTTTTTTTTCAAATAACATAAAAGCAGTCAACAAAATATTTTCTCAAAAAAAAAATTGACCCCACTAAAAGCAAGATGTTATCCCTAAGAAAATTAAGTTGTTCTGTCTTCAAGTACTCAACAAGGTTGCTGGAATATATCCTCCCTCTCATAATAGAATATTTACTATTAATACATAAATACGGTGTCAGGCAAACCAGTCAGAACAATCGTCAATTCACTTAGAGATACTAATTTACAAAAAGTAACGAAAAGAAAGAAGTTTAACCACTTCGTATTATTGAAAATAATAGAAACCCATCTATTTATGAGAATAGATTATAGTGTGGAATGGATGTTGTTTTTTCCTTATCTAGAAGAAACCTACTACAGACCCTTCAAAAAATTCACACCTTACGAAAAAGTAATAACTTTTTTATCCAAGAATTTATCACATCTATCATACCTTGACACAAGGAAAAAAACACACTCTTTAGACAAGTTCACACACATCATACTATACACCAAATATCTTATCAATTACACCCGGTCGTCTTATTAAGAACGCCCAAGCAGGTTGTACCTCGATCTGGCTGTATCAAAACATAGACTACTCAGAACTGGTGTGGTGCAGCGTGCAGGGTTCATGCAGATTGTTAAGTCCTGACAATGGATCAACATCCAGACAAGACAAGTCGAATAGGAGCATCGCCAATCCGGGGATAGGGTGCAGGGGAAACACACAATGGAAAGAGATGTGCACCAGGATCTCAGGAAGAAGTAAATAAATAATACACAACTAGCTATGTCATACATGCCAGCAAAAAACACCATCACAGACCATTACTTGTGCCGACTTGATACATCATAGTTTCTCGGGGTAGGTCTTCACAGCTCTCGAAACAGTTTAATGTGTGTGGGTGTTATGGTGACAAACTTCTCACCACTCGGGTCAGTAGACCCGGAGTGTGGGGTGAGCTAGTTTCCACAACCCTAAATATGACTTCATCTCGAGTGGTAACCCATTTCACATGTTATACTCCTATGTATAAATATAAATGAATCCAACCAAACATAGATTTATATCAGTAAACTTATGAAATACCAATCTACAATGCGGAGAGCTGACAGAGGAGGTGATCCGGGGATGCACACAAAGAGCGAGGACGAGGCGAGACGATACAGCTGGTGAATGCCGGGCAAAAGCTAAACAGGCAACTGATGTAGCTCTGAGCAGACATGACAGGACCGCCGTACAAAGACGGAGGGCGAAGAGGATGGGCGAATGGAAACTCAAAGGGAAAGGGTGAAAGTAAGTTTCAAGGGACGCAAAATATGGAAGGGACTCAAGGGGCAGGGACCTATGAGAGATACGAAAACCGGGCAGCGGATGGGAGGGCAGCAAACCCGAATGCTCACGTAGGATTCGGAGACTAGGCTCGAGGTGTGCTTGGTGGGGTGCCATCGGACAAAAGGCGTCTGTCAGATCCTCCGGCAAGGCCTATGTAGTGGAACGAAGGAAAACACAGGTACGGGGGGAGGACGGAGCAACAGGTGACGAGGAGGGAGGATCGGCCCAAACACTCCAAATACAGACAACGAATTACAACGGTAACAAGGGAAAGACAGGCAAGATCGACTACGGGGCACATGACTTAGTCCCAACAACATGAACGAGTGACACAACAACCCTAACACTAGGCACAAATCAGCGCAAATAACAACGCCATCCGCGGGTGGGGGGTCGATCACGAGTGGGCCAGCACACATTCACTGAGCATGGAGTGGGTGGTACAAATTGTGCGAGCTCGAAATTGACGACTATTAAATTTATAATACTACAACGAAAGGTCCGTTTCAAGGGTACCATGAGGAAGATATACGACAAGTGGTCCCATACATCTTCGTAGCCAAGGAGCATATTGGTGGAAAAGGGACCGCCATATCCACTAATGTCGTGGGGGTGCACAAAGGGGGACACGTGGAGCAGACAGCCATGAGGTCGCTGGCGAAGGACGGTTACACACTGTTGGACTGAACTAACTGAGAGCTGTGGGTTGTGGTGACGGACAAACGCGGAGCACTGGGGAGGATCTAGAATGAGGTGTGTGTGTGGACTACGGAGAGGCGGACGCCATTAAGATGGGGGGCGGGAGCAGGAGGCACCAACAAGTCTGGGGGGCGACAGACAGGGGGTGTGCGGGGTGCGACCCAACCGCGGACGGGGACTATTGATGCGGACGCAAACAACAAACAGTGGCGGGGCACACAGCATATCGGTAGACCAGACACAACTTTGCGTATCAAAGAGGCGGAACCGGGCAAGAATACCATACAAAGTAAGTCGCATAAGCCACGATATATGGGTGGTGGTAGGGGGGGGGGGAGTGGCAGAGAGTGTGGGAAAGGTCCATGAGGGAGGGAGAGGAGTGGGTAGCGCAGGGGGGTGATATGGGGGGGGATGGGGCTGCAGGCTTGAGGCGGGGGCGCCGGGCAAGAATTTAACTCAGTCGGGGACGAATATGCCTAAAGGGGGGGATAATGGAAGACTACCTCCTAAATCGAAAGATAATTAGAGCCTAAGATGAGAGGCAAAATACAGAGGTGTAACACAGTTTTAAGCTCAAATATAATGTATATAAGTCATTAGAAAAGTCTTAGAATCAAAATGTCAAGGAACGTCCATGACGTCCGGAAACTAGTTCAAGAGGTTCTAGCGTGCCTTATTCTATTTGAAAAGTTTTTAAGAATCAAAAAATGATGAAATTTGGTGCAAAGTTATCTAACACACATTAAATTTTGTTTATAGTCGATTGTTTGGGTACGACTCTCCCAGGACAAAACAAAGGGTCCTTGAGGAGGGCCGTTCCTGTTTGGCTAAAAGATGTCAATAGACAGTGCCATCAACGGTAGCTAGCCAATGAGGCGTAGGGCAATCGACGTAGCGCCAATGGTACATTAGTCAATTTTGTGAGGGTTGGCAAGTCTTGTAGGTCAGGTCACTGTTTTGGCTGCCACGTTTTAATTAATCAAATTAATTAATTAGATGGTTATTGAATTAGTTAGGGGTTAAGAGAGGTCTAATGAAGTTTGTTAATCACCTATATAAAGCCCCTAACGTAATGAAACTAAACCCAACTCCACTTATTCCCCAAACCCCATTGTTCGTGTTCTTCCTTCTCTCTTTTTTCTCTCCCAAACGAAGAACTCCATTGAAGGCTAGGTCCAGAATCTAAGGTAGAAATAAGGGAAAGTTTTTTTTTCTTTCATCGTATTTCATCAATTAACCAAGTATGTAATTCCGTTTCACCATTGGGATTCCTTTCCCCAAAGGGTTGGCTTTCAATTGATTTCAAAAAATGAGTTCAGTGGGTTTCTTCTATATACGAATTTGATCTTCTCATTGCTTTGTTTATGGTGTGTTTCCAATTAAATATTTAACTTAGCATTGTAGCATTTATTTGACATTCAATCATGCTAGTTTTTTGTGAATTACTCTAGGTTATGAAGTACATCATGAATTTGACCTAAATCCCTAACCATAAGCTATGAACTAGTGATCAATTGTTGTGTAGTGATTCAATTGACTTTATAATCTTGTTGATTACTATTGAATGATGATATTACACCCATTGTTGGGTTTAATTGGATGGTTGGTGGTAAAACTTTGTATGATGGCTTGTAAAGGAGATTGGGGTAAGTCTTTTGATCTCAATTATGATTAATTGTGTTTTATTATGATGTTATATTGAATTATTACTTATGATAATATTGATTAAGGTTTGTGTGATATTGAATTGGGATGTCTTGAATTATGACTTGTGAGTTGTTGTCTAGATATAATGACATTAGGGTAGCGATTAATTTGCCTATGTGCCTTGTCATAATGTGATTATGTAATATGCTGACCTTACATGTGTGAATTGTAATGAAAGGATAATACTCATGCAATTACTATTGAGCTACGGTGAGGACTATATAATTGGTAGACCCTATGACGTGAACTAAGTTATGACTATTAATTAAAGACATTTCAAAAGGGCTTTACTAGCACCGGTTGTAATTAGAAATGGAGAGTGTCCCTCCCACATGGTTAAGGGTCAGGATCATTAATGTACTCATAAGCTTGGAGACTATAATGCATGTAGCATAAAGAGGGTTCCGACTAAGATTCCTAGTTCTTGAACTATGTTTTCCCCATAGGAATACTAGATAGTGGTTCCACATAGATGATACGTTCATGTTTTGATAGTACCTTGGCAAGTAGTTCGCCTTCTTTCGGTATAGGGTTCCATGACACCGGATTCCATATTAGTTCGTGTTGTCTATGTCGGTGAAGTAAAGATGTTCCCAAAAGGTAAAATGAAGCAATGAAGTGAACACTAACTAGGATGACCTAATGGATTTAGCTTTGTCTAGGTAAGGGGTATCGGACTCTACCTATACATTGCACAAGTTAGCCTTGAGTGAAGTCTTAGAAGGATGTTCTTCTGTGTTTTTGTGCTTATAAATGTAAATGATATGTATATGATGATCTTACATGTTAATGACGCAATGTGATATTGGTTTCACTTATGAACATATGTTTGGTCTCTATTGCTTAAGTATGATGATATTTACTCTTAATGATATAGTATGTGAAGTTGGATATAACTTATAGTTCTTGTTGCGTTTGCTTGGTTGAGTTAGGTTATGGGTCCTAACTTAGTCATTGCACTAGTGGACTTAATGAGGGTTCATGAGTAATGGTCTTCCTTTGGTTATGATGTTATGAACTCTTATACATGCTTGTCAAAATTATAACTTGATGATATAGTTGTCTACATTATGTGCTAAATTATGTTAATATGCATAGTGACTTGATGGCAAGGGTTCGTGACAACTTTTGAAGGAAAGCTTGTAATCACTCTCCAAGTGGGTATGTCCTCAAGTCCGGGAATGATGCCTTGTTATTACTCTAGCTATGGTTCTTTTTTATAGTCTAACGACGATCATGTCATTCATGTTGTTTCGATGTATTGTTGTAAGCCCTATGTGGCATATCTACATTGTGTAAGGACTTGTTCCCATATGTTTGACTCCATTTAGATTGTTTAATATGAGATATCCCTTTTAAGACTATGTTATATCTATATCTATCTATATATATATATATATATATATGTGTGTGTGTGTGTATGTGTGCGTGCGCGCGTGCGTGTGTGTTTGTGTGTTCCATAAAAGTAGAAGACTATTTAATCTTCTTATACGAAGGGTCTATGTATACTTGATATAAATATATTATGTGTAAGCGAGAGGTCTAAGTAAACCTCATGAAGTAGTGTAGAGGAAAATTTTAAAATTTTTCCAGCATTTTCACCGTATAAATATAATGATGAATGCTAAGAGGCTAGTCCTAATCCTCTCCAAAAATGTCGACGATAGTCACATATAGGGGGTACTTCCCGAATGTGACATAATTCATACGAAATTTCTTAAGAAAATCATCCAAAGTTAGAACAAGAGGTTTTACCTTGGTATTCGGAACCTAAGCCACAAATCATATCATACTTTTTGTAGTATTGGAAATAGAATACTTTCAATTTGTCAAGAACATCTCTGAAACACTCGAACTGCTCAATACCCTCGCCATGCGCTTTAACCATTGTTCATCAGTGGGAATCAAAAGTACTCCTTCAAAATCACCTCCACCCCATTTCCTTATTTTCTCATAGTTAATAACCGTTGGATCATGATCGATTTATCCATGTTCTGGAGGAATTCGCCGCCATTTGATAAAAGGAGGATTCATGATCGATTACCCCATAACTCGTGTTGAGATTAACGCACTCTTAACGTTTATGTATCTCACTTCAGACCCACTAGTATTGGGGAACATGTATTAGATCTATGTTTCTCCACCCCCCTTCAGTGCATGATGTCACGAACCCGAGGTACCCGCGGAACCTTCACGAGCAGCTTTTAATAGGTCCATTAAAAACAATCATAACTTAATTTCTTCAAAATGGGAATATCACATTGAATTACAATATGTACATCAATGTGTGCTGCACTTCTACAAGCATAGTTTTATATTGCAAACCATGTAAGTGAACATGAAATTTAAGTAGAACTGTTTCGAAAGCAAAAAACTTTAAAAGTAATTCACAACAAAAGTCCTAGAACCAGAAACCTAGGCTCAAATACGAACACTTGTTGTGACCCCCTTTCGGACGTACTACCCTTCAATGAAGAGACCTAATTCAATATTTGTGACATTCCAAAGCTATTAACCAAGGGAATATTAATTTTAATCTAGTAGTTGAACTAGTTTCATAAACAAAAAAGGAATAGTTAAAGATATGCATCCTACCCATTTTTACATTTCTTTGATGTCAAATTAATATTGCGCAAAATTTTAACTTATTCCAAGTAATCAAAACAAATAAATATGAAATTTTCATGCGTATATTATCCTCACATTATAAAAGTGATAAAAAAAAATTACAAACTTCTAAGTAGACAAGTAAGGGGTGGTTTATGCTTAAGACAACCATTCATGTAGTAAATTCAATATATTTAAATACTTGGGATTACACACCCCAAAAGAACAAAATAAATAGTCATTCTTATATTACAAACCATGGTGACATGATCGAATTAGTCCCTCAAAGTTTTACATAAATATAAAACACATAGCTCCTGTACAAGTCCCAAGGTTTATACAAAATACAAATGCTTTTATGAAAATGTGATCTTTCCTCTAACATTCCCTACAATAGAAACAATTATCACTAAGCATATTGCTTAGTGGTGTAACAACTATAGGTTCGGGGACCTTAGAATTGTTCAAGATACCTTTCTCAAGTCATGGGAACCCAACGAATCTAATAAATAAAGGGAAAAAGGGATTCCTGTAACCCTTCGTTATACGTGTCGGACGTCAATACCCTTGCCACAAAATTTGCACATATATACATACCCTTTAATATTTAAACGGTGGTATCACGTATCCGATCCTAACCACTGACCTGGATATTTGTTAAATTTTCTTCTGCCCCAAAATTAACAAAAATTCACTCAACTTTATTTTAAACCCACCCAATACATAAAACCCATAACCTGAAAATAACTTAACCAAATCCCCAAAATCAATTAACTTAATTTCATATTAAGCAATTTAAACACTTGTTTAACACATCTTTCTATTCTCCTTTTCATCATCCTCAAATCATCTTCAACACAAAATTCTCCAATTTCCTCCTCAACTTTCTCCTAAACAGAAAGAACCATATCTGACAACACCAGATTGATACTAGGATTAGAATTTTGGTAGTATAGGTTAGATTTTGTTTGGTATATAAGATGTGAATTGATATCACGGAGTTTTGGGGTCGTTCGTAGGATCTTAAATCCTTCTATTCGGTGAATTTCATTTTATTTTATCTAAACAACTTAAGAATATATAAACAAACTCAAACGAGTTTAATTCCGCAGCAATTTTGTCCATAGATTGCTTACTGCCAAGTTGATGAGCTTTCGTTCCTTTCTTACGTGTCTCATTCCTCAAAGGAAATGGGCAAATATTTCCATCATTTTGATATAGTAGTTTTTCTAAAAAGTCTATCATGTCCTCTCTTCTCTACAGGATGCATTTCTCTAGATTAATCAACCTAGTATTGATGATCCATCGTAGATATGGCTGTATCCTCGTTGATGGAAGTTCTTTGGTTTTGATCCTCTGCTTCAATATTTTTCCTTCTGATCAATTCAGCCTAAAGAATTTAAGCAGGCTTAAGCGTCGTACAGTGACGAGCGTAACGTTTGCCCCACCTTTTGGTTTTTTCCCTTAGGTGAATGTGATTGGGTGACATTAGGTATATATTTTGGGTCATGGGTATTATATATTTGAACGGGTTTCCAGATTAATCCCAGTAGATTCTTTTAAGTTTGGGCAGAATTTCAACAAAAACCATGTGAGTTGTTACGATAGAAAAATGTTTACCACCATTAACTAAAAGGGTATATATGCTCCAAAATTTTGATGGCAAGGGTACTGACATCCTAAAAGTATAACGAAGAGTATACACATACGATTTAAATATTATGATAAGAGTATCAAGTTCGATATTTAAAAGATCAAATGACAAGAAAACTCATAGCCCAATTTTCCAAGAGATTAAATAACAAGCCTCGCCCAATATATACATCATGTCGTCAAGAAGCAACATATATCAAGAAGTAAGACTCCCTGTATCAAGAGGGTCAAATCTCAATAATCAGGTGAAGCAAGAACCATATTAAAAGTGGCTTTACAGCTTGTACTTAAAATGGACAATTTACATTCGTAAGACAGACTAATAATCCATAGTCAAGACGGAAAATGATCTAAATCAGAGGCATGTCAATTGTGAAAAACTTCACCGCCACAAGGAGGACTAGGTTCCCACAAGATTGCTAAGTATCAACAATTCGTATAAGTGTAACATTCCGGAAAATTACATGTCTAGTGAAGACCCCAATAGGCCTTTAAGAATGCGTATTGGGGATACATAGGAATTTCAATGCCTAATATTGAAAATATTGGGCATAGTAAGGAAAATTGTCTAAGGGTTATTAGCCAATTTCTATATAATACCCAACTAAGTAAACATTGGTCATATTAGAAAATATTATCTTAAAAGGTGTTAGACAGTTTTCTAATAATATTTAGCTTGGTTAAGAAAGGTACCTGCAATGAAGACCCTAAGCTTAAAACATATATTTTCTATTATTTGCACACAAAGTACTAGGCATGTAAGTGTCAAGCCTAGTACCATAGCCAGGTGATCATAAAATTATCATATAGAGTCATAGTGCCCAAGACATAGTAAATATCCTTGGGACAATCGTAAACATTCCCCGAATGACCATAAATAATAGTTCGTTAGGAAGGGCAACAAAACCATTTGCAATAATGTGGAAGAATTTTCCCAAGGAGGGACCACCCTAAAACGCATCGTTTTAGGTAGTTAGGGGGACCAACGTCAGCACAGAGACCCACTCCAAGTGGGGCCTACCTTTTAAACTAAACCTACACTATAACCTACTGCCCGAAAAACTGAATAACCTACGACTACCGAATTGGACCATTAGTTGCCCAGACAACCTAAGACCAAACTGGGTATGACACTACCTTAGTACTACTTAAGAGACAGAATCTACCTAGCCTAGATTACCCAAAGGTTAGTTATGTCCTACAATTTAGGTACTTTATTAATTTCCTAAAGGTAATTACTTAATTAAGTAATTTTAAAAATTCTAAAACCGAAATACAAAGGAAATTTTTTCAGATTCAAGTTAAGAAAACAAGAAATGGACACCCTAGTACCATCCTAGGATTGTCCAAAGAGTTAGTAACGTCCTAAAAACCTAGGAACTTTAATACTATCCTATGCTACTTATTCTAATTCATTAGAAACTTAATTAATTAATTTTAAAGGAGCAAAACTGAAATTACAAAAACAATTTCCTCCAAGATTTTGTTTAAAAAAAATCTGAGTACCTAACCTAGGATGGGTTCAAATGATTGGTTATGGCCTAACGACTTTAGTGTCTTTAGTAATGACCTTAGGTACCTAATTAAGTAAAGTACCAATTAAATTAATTAGTTTACAATGATAAACAATGGAATTCTTAAACTAACTAGTACACGTCAACTCAATAACACCTTCTACTTCATGATAGATCCAAATAGGGTTAATTTGAGTTCCAATGACTTAAGGGTACTTTATACTTACCCTAGGTACCTAAATTAAGGATTTATTGTTAATAGAAAGTCAAAATGTTTGACAAAAAATGATAGTCAAAACACCAATTTCCATATTGTCCTAAGTGGTTATGTTCTCCTATGTTTAGTCCAACTAGGAGGGGCGTGTTTTGTGAATTGGTTAATTGGTTTATTAATTAACTTTTAAACCTAATTTGTATATTTTAGATTTTCTTATAACCTAAAATAATTTAAACTCATAGTAAAAAAAGGATGCAAAATAGTAACAAGCGAGGGAAAAAAACAGAAACTTACATGTTCTCCTAGGGATTTCAAGGGTTCTCTAAGTTTTCGTTCAAGATGTCTTCGTATATTAAGTTATACGTAATAATGGGTTTTATATCATGGAGTCTTTAATCCAAGGATTTTCCAACGTTCAAACTCAATGTATTTTGAAAACTAGGTGTTTCCCCCATGATATGTTTGAACGTCCATCCCCTAGTTATCCTTTGGTTTTTCGCTTCTTTAAGTAATAAAATGTAGCATGACCATATTTTTGGTATGTTTTTCTAACTTCGTTGTAATTTATTTATTTATTAATGATTAAATGAGGTCTATATTTGGATTTGGATATTAATTTATTACTTAACATCACAGTTAAGGAATGACATAATGCTTAGTTTTGTCGTTTCGAGAAATATGAAGTGGTTCTGAGTTGTTTATTAAGTTTGAGTATACTTTTTTGTAGGATTTTAATATTCCAGATAATTAATAAGTTAATTGAATGTCAACGTTTGACTTACAAACAAATATATTTAAATGACCACCTACATGTGAATGTTTGGTTTCTTTCAACAAATTGGCTAGCAAACTAGTGTCCAAAATATTATCGCACAAAATGTGTGAAGTTATAATAACAAAGTGATCCATTCCCTCTACTAAATGACTCATAACCTAGGTATTCCAATCAACGGACCATTCCCCAACTATCCTATCCACACAAACTTCTGATGTAAATAGCATTGAATAAGTAGTTATACTTTCATAAAGAAGAAAAGCTAGTTCACGAATCTATAATCCAAATAACTTCATAGCTTGGCTAAACCAAGCATTGAATTGTTTTCTTGTTACGTTAATCAAAGATTAAAAGTTCAAGTGTAGTGACAGTTTGACTATGCCAATAAATTTTGCTACAACCTTTTTCAAGATGTAATAGAATTGGCTTGATTCCATCATGAAATCATACTTGAATGTAATTGCCTGCACTTCTGCCAATAAAATGGCTAACAATAAATCGTCTAAGAGTGGTGAATGAATTGTTCTATAATTTTATCTTTAAATAATTAAGATATTCGCTAATGATAAGTATACAAACTAAACATAATGAGTGTAACGTTTTTGCTTGTGACAATACAAGTGGCTATGAAGTCATTTTTCAAATTTCTAGGCAATATCTAATTTTGTGCCCAATCATATATAGCCAAAGTATTGCACTGTACAATATAGACTCTAAGGTAACTCAATGATACCACCAAAGGCATGCCAATCAATTGGGACAATTTCCAACATGCCCTACCCAATGAACATGCCATATGTAATTCATTTGAGTGAAGTCTCATCGTCCATACACTAAGTATTAAATCTATCAAAATAAAAGTAAGCAATTACAGTGAGTAATCACAGACTAAAGATTTCTAGTTAGAAAGTGCAAGAAATGAGTGAATAAAAGAAGTGAGACAAGCATTACTTAAACCTAAGCTACAATGTTAAAAATACTCACAAATGAAGGTGTTAGAATGTGTGAGACAAGTTTCATTAACACCAAATATGTTATGTAAGCACAATTCACATTTCATTAATGTAAAGAAAAGGATGACAAGTCATCAATGGTGTAAGTAAATGTTACAAAAACGTACTCACCTATGAGAGTGTAAAGCAAATGAAAAAACCAGTCTCTATGCACACTCTAATGATAGTATTGAGACTGATGTATACTTAATACTAATGATGATATGAGAAATCATTTATTGAGCAATGATGTCCTCATACTAGAAGCCAGCTTCCATGACGTATGAGTTGAATGAAATGGAGCTTTATACTGAGCACCGTTAAGCTAGCCATGAATAATGATGCTTTTTTTCAAGAAGGGCAAAAGTTCACATAACTCTCATGCGATGAGACTGTCCGGCAAGCCGTGTTTGGGTCTCCTTATATATCCATGTCTTCGAACCTATACTTCCAATATAGGGATCTGGTGGGGTTGAATTCCTATGTACGCTAGCATGTTTTGGGTCACTTTGGCCGGTGACTCCACCTCTTTTCAGTGTGTGGTAGACACTAGATTTCATGATACTCACATAATCTATGTTGGTTAAGTTTGGAGTTCCTCAATGTATGAAAGATAATGAAATGAACGATACCGATAATGTTTCTGCAAGACAATCAAGAGGTGAAATCAGATTCAAGTAATGACATTAGGTCATTCTTTGTTATTGTCTCATGACATGATGAGAGTCCCTTAACAACTTCATCCTAGGTATAGCTGGCGTTTACATCATCCTACTAGTGTATGAATTAAATAATGTGAAGTATGATGCACGAATGAAGCGACTCTGTGTTTTCCTAAAGAAGGCCCTCGGGTTAAGTCCTATATGTTGGGCCCTCACTTAAAATGGTCCTTTATGCTACATCAACGATTCCAAAGACTCTGTAATATGAATGTATTATACATAAATAGAAAGTTATTAAATCAATGGCATGATTAATAGAGCATTGGTTTAATGAAGTAATGACTATATAATTAAAAAATGACTCACTTAAGGAGGAAAATAATTCCTTAGTCCTTTGATTAGTTACTCGATTCAATGTGGGTATGGGAAACTACAACTAATCATTGCACTTGTAAAGTAAAACTAGAACCAAAAAAATTATTTTAACTACAAAACAGAGAAGAAAAACTAAAATAATCATGTGTACAAAGAGGAGCTTCCTCGTCCTAAGAGGATCCAATCTCAAATTTTCCTCCCGAGTTGTTCTAAAATTACGTGGATGATTCTAATGTTTTAATCATATAAAAATGAGTTCTGTGCTTTGAATGCATTACATACATCATATTCAACCACAATGCGCATCTACCGATTTAGAAAGTCTCTTATCTAAGGCTTTGCAAAATACATTTTGTTTAGGAAGAACTTTCTTTGATCATGCATAGTCGTAATGTGTAAGTTTGCTACACACATACTTAGTAACAAGTGTGAAGTAACCCCTTACTATTTACTATTTTATAGGTGCGGTCAGAGTAACATGTTTGACGACACTTATAGCTGTTTGGACTTCACCGTTTTCTCCAACCATTTGGTAGGCTCCTCATGATTAGAGGATGGCTACAAATTTAAGTCTACCCTTAGTCCTTTAACGACAATAAATGATAACAACACAACATGCAAAGTGGACAAGAGTAACAAGGTTACTAAGAATATATTCAGATATACAAGCATGTGAAACGTACAATACAAGTTTACAGCACCAACTAAATCCTTATCATAGGGACACAGTCCAAACTAACTCGCTAGTTCAACCGTAGACGAACGCAACCTATCAGGTTGTCTACTTGTTTCACGAGTTTATAACAACCTAAAAATACAATTAAATAACTTCTTTAACTTCTATATCTCAATAATGTTTGAAGTAAAACATATTAATCATCAAAGTTAATCTTATGCCTATTCCAACATGAACCATCATCCAAAATAGTAAATTCTTGTCAGCCTAGTACCTCATGTTGCAACCTAATTTGAAAAGGAAACGAAAAAACATTGTATATCTTCATGTTGTAGGTACAGTGTCTTAGTTTTTTAAAAATCAAGGATCAGCACAAAATATATTTTGTATCAAATATTAATCACGCAACACTAACACTTGTCCTACATGATGCTAAATATTACATCTGGACAAAAAATTTCCTATGTTGCCGTCCCTTATGTCGAATCTCTAAACAGCTAATTAGTTGCAACACCTCGAGATACCCCTTCAAACGAAAGGCACACGGGACCTAGAACCACAAGTATCCCAATCTAACCATGCGGCATATCATGAGCCTCTGAAGAAAAAAACTGAGAAGAGCTAATTCATAATTAAATGAATAGATGAGGGGAATCACCATATAATATAGTGAGATAAATAAAATACTACTGAGTTTACTACAAAGAACCTATTCAATTCCCAACCCTATTTTGAAACCTAACTATGTTGTGAAAGTAACCTCGAACTACTATAAAATTGTAGGACAGGCCCCAACAAGAATAAAAAGAGAAGGAAAAATGAAAGAGATGGAAGAGGAAAGTGAAAGGAGGGGAGTAGTGACTAGGAAAAGAAAGGAAGATGGAGACGGTGGTTGTGAAGAGAAAGAGAGAACTGGAGGGTAGGAGGGCGAGGATTGGTCAAGAGGGGGGTGAGAGAAGTGAGGGGAGGATGGGCAAGGGAAAAAACAGATGGAGCACTGGGTAATAGAAACCAGTTCCTGAATAAAGAGGTGGTGGGAATCGGGAGGGATAAGGAAGTCAGGAGTGGACGCGGGGGGGGAAAAAAGATAGAGGGGAAGGAATTTGGTATATAGGCGAGAATGAGAAGGGTAAGATGTTAGTCAAAGTAACGGAGGGGAGTGGGGGGTTGAGAGAGAGGAGGGGAGGAGGAGACAGGGGTGAGGGGGGTTTAAAGAAAGGACGTAAGGAAATAAAGTGGAAAAAGTTCGAAGACGAGTTAGTCGGCGAAGTGAGAGAAGAGGCAGGACGAGGGTTGAAAAGGAGTAACGGAGGGGAGGAAAAGGGGCACAAGTAAAGGAATCAGAACCCAACACTAAAGAGAGGGAAAAAGAGATAATTGAGGGGTGAGAAGTGATGAAGGTGAAGGGAGGAAGTGTATGGCAAAGACATAATAGAAGCGGAGGCGGAGGAAGGGAGAAAAAGAGCAATGAAGAAAAGGGAAGAGTGGGAGGTGGGGATTATAAGGAAAAACAGTAAGAGGAAAAGAACGAAAGGGGATGGTGGAAAAAGAAAACGAGGACTAGTGCGTGAGTCTGCACTGATAGGGGAGGGAAAGGAGCATCGGAGGAAGCAAGCATGAAAAGTAGGTCGTTAGACTGGTTCCCCCCCCGCTCTCCGTCTCCCTCCCTTCCCTCCCTAGCCTTTTCCTCCCCCCCCTCCACCTCCTCCTCTTGTCCTTGCCTCCTGCGCTCCACCTTGATTCTGCCAACTTGAGATAAGAAATTGCTCTACGCAGACTGGAAGCTGAGAATACTAATGAAAAAACTTATGCTGAAGCTCAATCGCATTTAAATTTCAAAGATAGGGAATACTACCCCCCCATATAGTATAAGTAAGATAAATGAAATCTTATGAGCTTAATACAACGAACATTATGCCCTCGACTATACGTTGAATCTAACCATGTCTTAAAATAGTCTAACTGACTGAAATGTTTGGAACAGTCCTCAACTAAGTCAACAACATCTGAAACTAAAGGACTACAAACTACATAAATAAACTCAGGCCTATGTCCTCGAAGAATGCGGAATAGCTTGATTCTACTGATGGAGATCGGAACTAATCTAAGTGTGATCTTGATGATTAGAACCTAAACCTACATAATTGAACAAACAAAAAAGCAAGTGTAATATTCTGAACATGATATACTGAATTCTAAGCTAACTAGATGCAATGACAAAATTTATAACATTTTGAGAATGAATACTAACTGAACTGTAAATATGGCTAATGCAATAGACTCTGACTAAACTGTGGGATCTACTAATAAACGATAATGAAACCACATGAGCTTTGTGTGGAGACCGATGTATATGTCCCATTGAGAGGACCCACATTACCCTACTAGATGTATAAAGGCATGCTGGCGTAATCTCTAAACCGATGCCTACAGAGGGCACTTACAACCTACTTGGATAGTAGTTTTGGAACTATTTGGGTACGTTAAAACCTTGTCCAAGTTGGTATTATGCTACTCCCAACAAATTAAGTAGTAAACTTATTATGAGAGAGTTTCTGTAAATAGTGGATATCTCAAACTAATATATCAAATTAATCTAGTAATAATCATTACTATGAGCATGTAGACCTTAATACTAAATATCTTACTTGGCATGTGTAATTTCAAGAACTAAAAGAATACATAGCTATGATTCTGAAATTCCTGCGTAAACTGCATTATTAACATGGTGATGTATTTGGAACATATCAGTCACTAATTCATGATAATCTAATGACGTTCTTAAGAAACCCCTCGTCTATAATGTTAAGAGAATCAAGAATTTTTTTTTAATACTAGGATCAAAAGGGTTAAAGGATCCCAGTAGTGGAAATTCCACATGACTGTTGATGAAATACATAGAGAAATCTTTTTATTTTGGAGATGGAACTGATGGACCTTGTATCTTCGTGAACTAGGGTTCTTGACCTTTTTATATGCTCTCTTTGCTTCTAATTTTCTAAGGTTTTGACTTAAGGATTTGACTAGGTAAATTTTAGTTTATGACTATTCGAGGAAGGCCTAAACTGAGTAAAATCTCATGATTTAGGGTTTAAATGATGTATCTTAGGGGTTAAATGAACTAGAAAAAAACTAAAAGACCCCTGAAATAATTGTTGTTGGAGTAATCGATGACCTTGACTGACGGGCCGTCGTTCAATCGACGGTCTGTTGTTCAATTGACGGTCCGTCATTTTAGTTTGCTCGACATGCCTTCATTAAAAATTGCATAACGTTTTACTCAAAGGTCGGATTTTAGAAAATATAGTGGCTTTGGACAGATGATTCAATTATATATCATATGATTGGTAATAGGACACTTAATTGATATTTTGCTAGGAGTTATAACAATTTGAAGTTGACCTAATATCTAATTTCCCCCTTACTAACAACTAACCTTCACCTACTGTCCATAGGTCTATCTACGGACTGTGCTAGTCAATCGTGGTTCCTTTCAGAGGTTGGGTAATGAGGTCTTGATCCACTCACACAGACCAAGGATTGTTGTCTGACTTATAGAATGTAGGTTTGTTTGTGGGTCAAGACTTAGCCGATTTTTTTGAGCTGTATTTGGGAGGGCATTAATGGTGAACCACTGACCCATTAATCAGAGGAATAGTGTCAATAAATTGCTAAAAAGGTGATCCATATAAGATGTACACATCTACTCTCAAGGTGGATCCCAAAACCATACATATTACTTTATATGTGTATTACGCACACCCCGCTTCAATTATACATAATTTTTAACCTAGAATATTAACGTAAACACACATTCAATTTCTTTATTACAATCACAATTAAATTAAGCAAAGCAAGATTGGCACATATCACAAAATTTCCATGTTCCCAATATAAGAATAACACATATTCTACTTAATAAAAAAATGGTGCATCAACTGCCAATGTTGGTCTAAGTAGTTAGGGGTATTACAGGATACATAGCTCTTCTTCACACATGTAATTTGTTTTGTTCCTATTTCACTCCTTTAAACTTCCCTCCCTCAATCTCAACATTATTTCCTTAGTACACTTTTTGAGTTTTCAAGTTTTTTTCTCACCACTGCCAATCGATTGCAATTTCTCAGTATGAGTTTTTCCTTTATCCAACTTACAGTTTATCATTTTCTTTCTAACTTTTTTTGTTTTCTTTTGCATCTTCAAATTTCTAATAGAATATTAATGAATGCTTCCTTATTTTGTATTTAAATTACCCGTTTATCTCACCTTAATGATCGGATTTTATGATTTTTAGATGGATGATTGTGATGAAAATAAATTCAAAAAATTGCTGTTCCATTATCACTGAGAAATAAAATGTTTGAGAAGATCAAAGTCGAAGAATGATATACCTTCCTCTGTAAACTGATTGTGTACCCCCCCACCACCCCAAAAATAGTTATGAAAATGGATCTCTCATATCTCTCTCCTCACGTACATTTTTTTGTTTCAATTTTATGTTATTTTCATTTTTTTTCTGATATCAAAAAAGGAGAAATTAAACATGTTACTAAAAAACACTATTTTGGGCATCCAAGGTTCATAATTTTTTTATTTTGTCTATTTGAGGTGGTTTGATTTTGATAGAATTTATGTATATTCCGATGTTTTGGAACTTTAATGAATCATTATGAATTTTTATCATGTATCAATATTATTTTTGATTCCTATCCCAATTTATTAAAACACATAATTAGTCTATATCATGTATATAAATATGTATTGATCATAACTTAACAAAATTTCGTTATTTTTTTCTAACAAGATACATACACCCGTACTTATTAACTAGAGTAGACATTCTCAAATATTATGTCACACTATGGGTTTTAACATACATTTTTTAATCATATTCATAATTATGTATATGACACATAATTATTTTATGATAGACATCGTTATAATATCACAGGTTATTATTTATATGAAACATTGTTGTACACTACTTAAGTCCAGCATAATCTATTCATATTATTTCTCATATGAATACAGATTCATGTCCATTGTCGAAATTTGACCTATGTATTAATTTATTATTTATCTCCATGTCAGCCCTGATAACATTTAGACGTACGTTGCAACCACTTTAATTACACATGCATATCAAATTCAACAACAATTTCATTCAAACTTTTATTCTATGTATTAGATACTTGTAAACTACCCATAAGTGGTTATCTAGCAATCACCAAAAAAAATGTTACCTAAGAATGAGTACACGTATGACATAATTTTCTAAAGTCAATTTTTTTTTTTTTTCATTGAGATAATATACATTAAAAATATGTATAATTTTAAGGTATGATACATAATAGTAATGTATAGTCACAGGGTTGGGTGTTCAGTTTTTGACGGTCGGTTTGTGAATCCTATTCGCTTCGGTCATTTTCTATTTGGTGAAGTTAACCGAAGACAAAATTGAAATAAATGCAGTTCATTTTTGATTTATACTTTTTTCCGATTTGATATGAATTTATTCCATTAACAAACAATAATATAATGGTACCTTTTTCAATTCATTTCAATTTCAACTATTTTAGCCTTGAGTTTTTGAATTGGGTCTATGGTGTAAAATGGGCCGCATTTTAAATTTCAAAATTTGGGCTCTGTAAAACCAATGTTAGGTTTTTTAAAAGTAGACATGTACAATTAGTAGAGTTAAATTTTTATTTCTGTTTAATTAATTAACGTACTTTAACGAAAATCAAATCTCTTTTAATACTTGTAAATATAAATAAATCACAATTAACAAAGTGTGTAAAATATTCTACAAAATTATAAAATTTTATAGGATTTGAATGAAATCAATGAACTAGTCGAGTATATAATATATTATTTTCCCAATAAGTAAATAATGGTAATAGAAATTTAATAAAAAACTAGTAAATGTGGGGAAGAAATATTAATAATCATGAATAAATTATTTTTTTTGACAATTATAATTTATATATATTTTTATTTCACCTTGTAAATATATGTGAAATATATCGGATCTTATGATTGTGAAAAAAATTCTTCTTGCTATTTAACTACATTCTTAACAAAATCCGGGAATATTTTTAATTTAATATTTGATATCGAGATAATGGCTCTAAATTCTTTCAATTAAGTAACTATTTGGGGTAATGAAAGAAATTTTGACCATAATGTTTTTTTTTCATAGTGACTTTAATAATTGTTAATTAAACAATCTCGAATTGACATTCCTATACCTTTTTTATACAACTAGGATGAATCGAAAACTAGAGATTTAGTTGGTTCCATTAAACTCATGATTATATTTAGTATGTTGTTTTGTGAACTTTTTGAAAGAAAGCTTGAACGATTTATTAACATGTCGAAGAACTAGTTCAATCAAAGCACAATGATTATTTAGAGTCGACCCCTACTAGGACTATAGACTACTGACATCCTCGGTTTTTGCCAACTATAGTATCACGCCCCTACTTACAACCCTGGGGCTGGACTGGAAATCGAAGAAAATGGTTCGTCCCATGCGTAGGCTTGGTCAGACTTACTTACTTAGTAAAAGACATAAAACATTAATACAAGGATTCAAATGCACTTAGTCAACTGTTTAAAACATAACATAGAACATTTTTAAAGATAAAACATTCAACTTAGACAATATGGCAACTCAGTCTTAACAAAGGAAATAAAAATGAAATTACTAAAACACTAATACTATTTGTCTATGAAGTCTATAAAAAAAGAGGGATGTTCCTAACAACTAAAAGCTAGAAAGTAAGTGATAAAAGATATCATTCGGAATGCAAGGAGGCTCACCAACTATCATTAGTCTATGCTAAAAATCACTAAAGGAATCATCTCTAAAATTTTACTCTTTTCTACCCATGGTGGCTACATGGTTTATGGGGTTTGTGAGTTGTGTGAACTCTCCCCATATCGGTTCTTGATACTACTCCCCAAAATATTATTATATTAGCTCTTATGTTATAAAAACATATTTCTCTTATTTTGATTTGGGATTAAGTCCTAAAACACGTAGCCTCAAAGGCTACATTGGAATCAAAGATTCCTTCCCTCTTGCTTTATTATGAAGTGTTACTCTTTTAATGAAAACTGATGAAAGACTCTATGGAAATCTCATATTGTGTTAAGTTTTTTTATTAAATGTGAAAACATTTCGAAACGCTCTGGAATACTTAGTTTCCAATATAATTTATTTCCTATAAGGAACTCAAATATGACTCTTTTATTAACTTTGAGTCATAAGTTTTTAAAAAAAGGTTAAAAACCTTTGTGGAAGATTTTAAAAACATTAAGAACTTATCTTGATTTAAAGTCTTACTTGTGACTTGCACTCTTAACTCTTCATTTGACTCTTAATATTCATGAATTGAATTATGGATTCAAGGATCAATGTTTATATTTGGAGGATCTCAGATATTGTCTAGGAATCCTTTAGTTAACTAAACTGAGAAACATATTTTAAAATGAATTTGGTGGAACACTCCTGCTCTGGCGACGAAAGGTATTTCAAAATTTTAGTTTTTAAATGGCTTTTGAGGCAGAACACTCCATGAATTGCTTCTGTGATGCAAACAAATTCCCAATTTGGGACCAGCTCAGCACGCGCACCAGCTGCCTAAATTTGCCCGACAAATATATTTTTCCTCATTGTGTTCATGATCCTAAACCCTCTAAACAGGGGATAGTTCTTTCCCCAACACTCATAATTGATTATATGTTCAAAGTACATCAGATTCTACTCAATAATCAAAATATCATGATCCGAATAAAAAACAACATCCCATACATTCACCGAGACTATAATTTAACATAACTACAACAAACCCTCAAGAACTCTCAATTTCTATGCTTCAACGACTTAAATTTGCTGAAATAAATGATGATTGGCCACGTTGTGAACTAACCCAATGCTATGTAATCTCCCTAACCTTTTTGTAGGGATCACCCACCCCAATGAATCACAGTAAATCTGGACGAATATTGAATGGTTACTTGAATGTTCTTTCTCTTCCTTTCTCTTTCTTCTTACTTTACTCCAAGACCTGGGTGGATTTTCCTATTCTAAAATGATTGCAAATCTGACTTTGCCCTATCCATACTCCTAAAAAGAGTTTGAATTTATTAAGGAAAACTAGATTAGCCCTTCTAAAATCTGGATTTAGACTTTCCCTTAATTAAGAGCCCCAACTTCCTAAAGCATAACTTTCCACATACAACTAAAATCCCAAATGTACCCCGCATTGGCTATAATAATTTCAAGACTAATCCAAGCATATCTTATGTGCACCTACTCATGCATGAGATATCAGCTATAATCTTTGAAATTGAACCGAGCCACCTTTTTTCTCTAACTTCAGTAAAATTTTAGAATTTCTTATTATTTCCAAAATTCCCCTATTTCAAGTTTTTCGCTTTTATCCTCCTATTTCGAATGTTTCAGATGTCCAATATCTCCACCTTGGTGGAACATTCGGCCCTTGATTTGAGATTAAAGCTTACTAGCTAAGGGGTTTTCAAGTTCATACACCCAACAAGCAAATGCCAAAAACAACATTCCTACTCATGATTTAAAGAATACTACGAGAAGAATTAGACCCTTGTTCTGCACTTTCCTCCGAATTTAAAAAGAGAATGTGATAGCTCTTTTCATATCCTCCTCAGCTTACGAGTATAGATCCTTCAATTGGATTGGTTCCTCCAAAGCAATTTGACTAATGCCTACATATTATATTCCAAGTTGTGAAACTTGGCGATCTAGAATCTGAAACAAGAATCTTCTCATCGATAAGATATATTCCTCTCAATATTTTTAGTTGGTATGATCAATGATGGAATCACACCATGGCATTTTTTCAACATGGAGAATGTAAAACACCTATGAACCTCTCCTAACTCTCTGTAGCTCCAAATTATACACTACCTTCTCAATTATCTTGGATATTCTTAAAGGTTTAATATTCTAGGGACTAAGTTTCCCCTTCTTACTAAACCTCATGACATCATGGGTGGAACATTTAAGTAAATCCAATCATGTACTTCAAAGTCTAACTCCCTTCTCCTAACATCAGTGTAGTATTTCTGACGACTATGTGTCATTTTCAACCTCTTTTGAATCACTTCACCTCCTCTATACCTTTATGAACTAAATCTAGTCCTATCAAACTTGCTTCACCAACTTCACACTATCTAATAGAAGATCTACATATTCTCCCATAAAGAGCTTTATATGGAGCCATTTGGATGCTAGAGTGGTACCTATTACTGTAAGAGAACTCAATAAGATCCAGGTAATAATACCAATTCTCTTTGAAAATTATCACACACTCCCTCAACATATCCTCTAAGGTCTAAATAGTTTTCTCTACTCGCTATCCAGTCTTTAACCCAAGCCTTTCTGAAAAAGTTTCTACAATTGTGCAGTAAATTGTGCACCTTTATCACAAATAATGGAGACCGAGACTCAATGAAGTCTTACCATCTTCAAATATATAACCTGGCATAATTTTTTTGCTGATTAGTAGTTTTTTTTTATAACCTACCGCGCAGAAAATAGGCTGACTAGTCATTCTATAACAACCCTCCAAATCAAAAAAATCATGCTGGCCTGCCGATATCTTAGCAAGTCTATGATGAAATACTATTAATATTCTCCTACATTAATTCCAGATTTCTATTTTCAAATTCCAACCACCGAGCCTTTGGTTGCCTACTTACTTGACTGCATTTTGGAGTCTTAGAACAAATCTTCAGTGTCATTCTTCATATCAATTCCACCAATAGACTTCTCCCTTCTTTCTCTCAAATCGTGAACATTTTTGGTGAATCCACATTAAAGGAATGAATACTGGAGGCATGAGCTTCCTCCAATTCTCTCTTGGCTTCCGCATCTACCATTGGTACCACAATCTTATCCTTGATACAACACACTAGCTCCCCCTTGTTTCAAAAGCCCTTTATGCTTTGAATCTTTACCTTTCAATTAAAGAAAAATGAGATCTACGTCTTGTGCTGTGCCATTTATTTTGAACGAATGATGACTCCGCTCGATTTATCACAACTTTCCTCCTTTTTTTGGAATCTATTCGTCTAACTCCCAGCAATGCTAATTATATGCACAGTTTAACACTACCCTATAACGATAATGCTTTTCTTCCCTCACATGGGCGGTACTACGCATACACAACATGCTTAAGGAATTAATAACAACATTTGTGTTACGTGGGTTGTAAAGAGTACTCATGTCATAATCGTTGAACAATTCTAACTATCTCCTTTTCATGAGTTTAAGCTCTTTCTGAGTGAAGATATATTATAGGACCTTGTGATCGGTGAACACATCCATATCACACCATAAAGATAATTGTGCAACATTTTCGAAGTTAAAATTATAACAACCAATCTATGTCATGAGTTGGATAATTTCTCTCATGAATGTTCAACTGTCTAGAGGCATAAGATATGACTACGTCACTCTACATTAATAAACAATCCAAGTCGACTCTAGATGCATCAAAATACACCACAAAACCTTGAGTACCTTATGGTAAGGTCAGAACTATGGCAATAGTTAACATCTTTATCAATTCTTGAAAGCTTTTCTCAAAAGCTTCAAACCATTGAAACTTCATTGTTTTCTTAATTAACGTAGTCAAATGGGATGAAATAGAGGATAAATCCTCTATGAACCTTCAATAATAGCCAGCTAAGCCCCTCCAACTCCTAATATTAGTTGGGGATGTGGGTTTAGGCCAGTTCTTGCAAGTGAACTCAATTTTTTGTTGTGCAACATTAATTCCCTCTCCAAACACTATGTGGCCCAACAGACTGAGAATCGATCCAAAACGTTCTTCACTCACTTAGAAGAAATTTGGAATGACTATTTCTCTATCTTTCAATGCTTGGGAAAACTATCCTTAGATGATAGCTGATCTTGTCATTCCTTAAATAGATTAGTTAGTCATCATCATTAGACGATAAAAAATATATCTCAATTAAGGTTTGAATATTTAGTTCATAAGTCCATGAACGATGGTGGGTGCATTTTTCAAACCAGCGGATGTGACAAAAAAAAACTCATAATGGCCAAATAATGTTTTGAAATTCTAGGAATATCATATTCCCTCACACTTTACTAATAGTAGCCCAGACCTGAGGTTTGTTTGTTAAAAAATAGGTGGCATCCTAGAGCGTGGAATAGAATAAAGGAAGTAAGGATAGGAAGAGTGAGTACTTGTTCGACGATGGTAAATATGTTTATTTAACAGTTAATTATATACATCTTAAGGGATTTATCGTTCTTCCACATAAAGGAAACTGGATGCGTCCTAAAGGTGAGGACACTTTATCGAATAAAACCTTTCTCTAGGAGTCTTTGAACTGCTCCTTAAGCTCTTTCAAACTCTAGTGGGAAAAGTATATATGGCAGAGGAGAGAGAGGACGAGGAGGGGGGGAACGATAGAGGGAGAGCAGAGAGGGAAAGGGGACGCCGAGGGAAGCAGAGGATAAGAAGGGGGGAAAACGCGCGGGAAAGACGCAAACGATGGAGGTAAGAAGAGGTATCTCAACAGTAGAGTAATTTAATCGAACTTAAATGATAGACACACCCCTTAAAAATAACTCCTTTACCTTAAGGTCGAAATAGAATGATCATTAGCACTGCTACTGCTTTTCCATGATGACATCGAAATCAATCTGGTCTAACTCATTTTAAATCAAGCTATGGTAATTTTTATTGAAGAAATGGACAATAAATGATTAGCTCTCTCTACTAGAGTAGACCGTAACAACAAGTGTATAGAAAACACTAAATGGTTTACTAAGTGGCTCTAAGGATAACATCACCCCAATTTACTCAACATATAGGGAGTTATAAAAATAAACTCACTCCGCCCCCCCCCCCCCCCCATCCCCCCCCTCTCTTACCCTCTGACTTCTCGCTCGGTCATCCCCCCATTTTTCTCTCCCCAACCTTCCCCCCGTCCCCAGACTTCCTCTACTCCATCACTTCCCCCTTCCTGTATCCCGACACATCCTGACTCACACCCTCTTCACCTCAACCACCCACCCCCCCCCCCCCACTGCCTCGGCTACGTGCACGCTCCGATCTCACCGCAAGCACCAGCCTGCCATCAGTAGAGACTGCCCCGCACCCTGATTCAGTTTCACAGTTCTCTCTCTCCCCCCCCTCAGCAGACTCTCTCCTTCAGAACCACTTTCTAGCTGACACAACATCTTGGAAAATCCTCTTCTTCACTAGCCCTTTGGACAATTCGAAATATGCATACCCCAAGTGAATTTTGTTCACCTTCTGTAACAATTAGTTAGGACCTCTAGGTGTATCTCGATATTGTGGAGCATGAAGAAGAGAAGACTGGCTCTATTGAAACATTACAGTTTCCCATACTTGTTCATGGACACGCTCATATGAAATTCACATTCTAATCACATTGAAACAATCACTGGGTCCCTCATCAAACAGTACCTGAGTGGTTTCCTTACTAGGACTTGGCTCGTATTTGCAGGAGGCTTACACCCATTGTGCCATTTTTTACCTTAATCATAAGCAAGTTCAGTTAAGCTTTGACGTCTAATTATGTAACTTACCTTTATTCATAGGTTGCAAGTGGATCAGATATAATTGAGCAGAGGTTCATTTTTTTTCTCTGGATAAGATCATCGAGGTTGTCATTACTATTCTATTGCTGGACACTATTCACTTCTTTCCATCTTGTTCTTAAAAAACTTATCCATCCCCTCAACTTTTTTTCCCGCAAACTGATGCACATAAACCATCGCAAATGGCCATATATCAATGTCACCATAATAAAAGGAAGAAAAAAGTAACCGGAGACTAGAAAGATGAGATTTAATCCCAGCACAAAAAGAGCAAGCACTACATACTCAGGTGTCCAAAACCATCTCCGGAGCATATCGTGATAGTTTTGTGAATTTCAGCACACATTACATGAACAATTAGAGAATCTTGACTTAAAGGGTAAGAAAATTCTCATACCTAGCCACTGGTTTGATTCAATGGGGAAGGAACAACAGGGATCCAAGAAAGTCATCATAATAACACGCCTTCTCGTAGGTGATGCTATTGTCATCATTACCCTCTTTCAAATTCTCGGGAAGGAAGGAGAGGCGAGCTAAATAGGAAAGGAACAAGTGAAGACCACGATCGCAATTTATTTATGGGTCGTGATCCTATATCTAAGACTCGTTTAATGCTGGTTGTATACAGAGTACAGTAAAGGCATCGAAGAACAAGAAGAACTTGAAGTCCCAATTGAAGCCCAAAACCCAGTATGTCACTTAGCGGAGGCAAGAGTCAGGGTTCATAGCGATACAGCGGTCCAGCGCCCAAGCCCCGTACGCCCCCCCATGCGTCAATGATTTTCGGACGGTGCAGATGCACAGGTGTGAGAGAGGGGTGAGGCGAAGGCAGTGTAATACGCAGGGTAGAGAAGACGAGGACGAACGAAGTCAAAGTCACGAGCAACTTTGCAGGTATTGAAGTTATACAAGTTTTTGCAGTAAGAATTATTCCGTGGTTGACCCTTGTGCGGAGTGACTCTATGTTTTGAACACACCCCTTTGAGAGACAAAGCTCCACGGGGAAGACCACAAAGATTTTAGAGTACGTTGAAAGTGAAGTGGTTGACGAATCGTTGTCGCGACCTAAAAAAGGCCTAGAAATTTTAGTCCTAGTCAAATAATCTGACTAATATCTAGACTTCTATGTTGAAGCACTTGAAGTCATTTATTCATTATTTCGACTATCATATAAGTTTTAGAAGGAGAACACAATATCTGGTTAGTTTTTTCATTTTTGGGATTTTTTCAATTTCTTGTTATCAATTTCAGCACTCTATAGTTTACTAAAGGAATTGTTCGATCACCGATTAATTTTCCCAGTGGTTCTTAAATAGTTTTGGTCCACTCTATATAATTGATTCTTTACGTGAAAACATGAGGGTTATAAATACCCAAATTGGGGTTTGGGATCTATGGACCTATTCTAGTCGCCGTTCGTCGTAAAATGAGTTGAAGGTGAATCTTTGTTTATGCCAACCTGCATTACACCTTCAATAAAATTTTAGTACATTTGTGCACAAATTAGACAAAGCCTGTATTTTGTGTATGTTTGTGCGAGAGAAAACATCAATTAGGAAAATGCTGGACTAAATAACCAAATTAGAGGTTAAAGTTGAACTTAGTGAAGAAGGTTTGTAACAGTATCCCAAGTAGAGCGGTTCAATCTTGTTACAACTTGATTTCAAAGATAAACAGAAATTGACATTATCTAAATAGGCTGACAAGTGTTAGATAAATTTCAACTCCCAAAGGAGTAAAAAACAATTGATTTTTATGACAATGGAATTACAGTAAGAGCATTAGAAGTGGCTCATGACATAGTGAACACAAAACTTGTTTCTTCTAAATTAACTGAATCAACATTTTACTACAAGGACCAATTTGTAACTGTGAATATGAAGTTTACTATAGTTTTTGTTTAAATTAGTACTTTCAAACGAAACCAATTTTACTTTTAGTTATTATTGACTAGCGAGATCATAACCGCATTTACTTAATTCACGATCGTGGATGAAAACCCTTATCTATAGGAAGAAATTCTGTGTGGGATCGACCTCAACTCTTGTTGAGTACTTTTTTAAATTAACAACAACGTGTATACTTTTATGTATGTGTACGTTTGGGACGTTATCAAATTTTTGGGTGTCTCTATGGGGATTTTCACGGGTTCAAAAGTGTTTTACTAGGAGTTTGTTAATTTGTGATATAATTTCCTGATTTTACATTTGTGTCTCTTTGAAGTGAGCTTGTTTGTGCATTGCCAAATAGTTAGAAAGTTAAGGAGACCCATTGCTTCCAAACAACATTCGTTGTCAGAAGACTTTAGAGAAAATTAATGCACAGGAATTAGACGGCTCAGAGTCATATAAGATTTTTTAAAGGCTAATAAAATAGATGTTGTTACAAATGGTTAGTAAAAACTTTTGGAATTAATGCAAACTACGTCATATTCCCAGCAACCTGCAGATGCTAGAATAATCAACCTAGGTAGTAGATGACAACAGGGGTAGAAGAACATAACCATCCACATTGTCAACCTCTAGATCCAAGAGGAAAATATCCTACTGTCCACATGATGTATGAGGAAGAATGGGGCTGAATTAGATGGAACTATAGCATAAACGAAGCTATGGGTACCTACCTACCTCTTCTCCCACTGATTTGCCTTCTCCTTCATGTCTTTCTTGGGCTGTTGATGCTTCGGGGGATATGTACGCCGCCCTATAATAGAGAACTCTCAGACTATGACTGCGACAGCCCTCACCAATATATTTACCGCGCCTGTCCAGAAATGCACCAGTGTCTCTGCCAGGCTGGAACGCCCGAAAATAATGGGAGCCGGATCCACTACTTCCCACTAAGAACCTTGGCCTCGCACGACGGCAGCCACTCGCATGCCGCGCAACTGGGCGCACCTTTAGAACCGTGCAGGACCGAGACTACCAAGGAAGACCCCACCTGGCCATTTACAGTCCTGAACCAGGAAGGTGGGAAATACAGATGGCACTGCCTTGTTCACTCCTGACGTTCTTGTTAAGTAACAAGGGATCCCTTGAGTGCGCAAAGAGCTGATTCCCCTATCTTCGCCCTTTACCCCTCCCTTTCCTCACATTAGACTACTCTGGGTCGCTGAGGGGTGTGGCCTCGGACGGCTATTATCTATTGCCCAGCAGGGACGCTGGGAGATCCTATGTGGCCAGCAACAGATCCAAGACGAGTACCATCCATGTCAGGAAGCGGCACGGCCTGTTTATTTCTCTTAATTGCCCCTTTTCTTGCTCCCTGGTCTCCTCCCGCCCCTTCCCTGACCACCCTACCCCCAATGAGATTGCCAAATGACACGGATTCCGAACTGTGGAAAAGTTTTTACGGAGCATTTCTGGAACAATTTTTCCACAAATACAAAAGAAGTGAGTAGTAAATGCAACGATGAGGTCTTAGTACACATAAGCAGCTACCCAACAGAGCACCAATGACATGATAAGTTTGGTGAAACGATTCCATATAAGAGCCTTCATAAATTGCCAACGATTATCATTAAAAAAATGCATCATAATGTAGACTTTTATAGGTCTTAACATTTGATGTTACTAAATCTGTTGTTGATGCGAAATTTGTGAGCGCCCCCCCCTCATTTCATGAGGAGCGACATCGTTGATGAAGTGAGACATGGCAAATTATTAGATGACGTCCTCAAAGAAACAAAGATCATGGCTACACTAGAGATGCAGAGGCTCGGACTCTGCAGGTACAAATTGAATTCTCACACTCAACGAGGAGAGGAGAAGAAGAACAGGGATCAAGAAATGAACAAATGCGGACAGAAATAATCTGCTGACAAAGGCATATTTATCCAAGATTAATATAATAATGTTGTGAGAGAATAAAAAATAGCTCAGAAGATCAGAGTTGACCTTGGCAATGAGGAGCTAAACTATTGGTCAGAACCAAGAGTTGACCTCCGAAATGTATACACAACGAAAAAACAGGGTTATGATTCCTTGAAATGCAGGTCCGAAACTATGATAGGCATGGTCCATATGATAGTTTCAGCAATAAAAATCATGAATACTTTATAATTGTAGAAAATACATTATCTTCCCCTCCCAAGTCCATTAGCCTTCTTTCTTTCTCAACTTACGAAAAAACACATATGGTTACAAATGACAATGTTAGTTTTGTGTTGTATATAAAAAGAGAGAGAAGATTTGATGAAGATAAAAAATAATTTCGATTCATTGTATACTAATTAAAATTTTTATGAGACTCTACAAGCCAATTTATTGAAATATTACATAGTAGTTAAATATATAAAATTATCTAACTGGCACTGTACAATATAACCGTTGCGCTTTTATACAAGATAAACATGTGCCATCTATTCATATCAATTTGATGCTCTTCCCATCGATTTATACAAAGTTGATTTGCCCCATAACAACAGAATTTTCTATGGAAACCACCAATATGCAACTATAAACTATAAACATACAAATATGATTTTGATGTTTACTAAACCTAAAATTATATTTAAATTATAGAATATAGTTTTTATTTTTATTAAGAATTTTTTAAAATCTATTTATTTAAGTCAATGTAGCATATACTTTATTTAGATTTTTCACAATTTCATTTCAAGAAAATAATGTTTTTTTCATGGGAAATTGGCTACATAGATTATAAAAATATAAATATGATAATCTTAAAGAAGTAAAATACAAATGCAAAAATAGCTACCGAAAGACTAGAATAAATACTTTAGAAATGTCAATTAGGAAAAAAAGGAGGGACTATGTGTTATTTAAAAAATAGGGACATATCTTACTATTTAAATTAAATAATTATGTAAGGCATTCAAACTTTCGTCATTAAAACTTTAAAAAACACTATCAATTGTATTTTACCTTAAATTTTATTTCTTTCTTCACAAAAAATACAGATTGTGATAATATAAAAATATCTGTTTGTGTATATATAAGTAGACATGAATGATGATTCCTTTTTTTTTTTGGAAAATCCTATTTTCAGCAAATATTACTCAAAGGTACGCTCAATTTTACATTTTTTTCATGATTTTTGGTGTTTCTATATATCTGCCCAGTTTGATGTTTGAAAAACTGAATAATCTGTGCTTTTGATAATTTGAATCACCAAAAACAAATTGTTGATGGGTTCACAGTTTTTTAAAAAAATGTCGTTCATAAGTTATTTTAGTCTGATCCAAGGGGTTTTCTTATTCACTTGCTTTGAGAAATTTGATTATAACGAAAAAAATTTTTATGGGTTTATGGTTTTTTTTTTTAAAAAAAATTATCATTGAAGGGTTATTCTAGTTTTAATCTACAAAGAATATTGGTTTCACCACGCACAACGGTTGATTCCTGACTAACCTATTTTGAAAGAGATTTTTCTGGTTTACAACAATGGTAATTTGTCATATGACAATATTTACTTCTTATTATTTTGTTTCCTTAAGCTCTTTTGTTTGGTTAGATTGTTGGTTGAAGAGAATCATACTTCCTCTAATTTTTATTAATTGGTCGTCACATTTTTCTGTTCTAAACAGAGCACGAAAATGGAATATTTGTAGTTGAACATAGACTATTTTTTTGGTTTTTTTTTTTGGTTGCGTGTGTGATCTGTGCTTGGTTATGAAATTTGAGGTAAACTTTTTACTTTTTTGAGTTTTTTGGAGTTTCCATTTTTTAGGCAAGATGTTTGATAGATGTCGCAATTCCGAAAAAGACCAGCAGTGTGGTAACACGTCAGTCATTTTATTTATAACTATTTCTCAGAATGTTTTGTACAATTCAAAAAAAAAATGTGACTTGTATGGGATTTACTGTTTGTTCTTTGTGGAACCTATTTGTATTTCTAAGCTACTTGCTCTAGCATCAATCGATTACGAGAACAGAGAGATAACAGAAGATTCATTCAGGAGATTTTCGGGTAGAACAAGATGCATTGTTTGTAACTTGTTAAAAATATGTGAAGCTTGGACGCACTGAAAATTTAACACAAAGGATGTAAACATCTAAGAATGAAGAACATGCTTTCTATTCCCCCTTGTGCACTTTAGAGAATGACTTAAGTTGTGTCTACTTTAACTTTCTGAGAGAAAAACATATATTTTTGCATTTCATGCTCATGGAATGAATATTTTATTGATGTTTGATTCTATATTATCAATTTGAGTTTATAAACAGATTGGTATAACACTCTAATTTGCTTTTCCCTCTGCTGAAATAAAAATAATTGGGAAGAAGACATATTCTAACTTGTGTGAAGGCGATATTATTAAAGGAAATTGTGAAAAAAAGTAATGCGTTCTATTGGAGATTTAAGCTTAGACAAAAATTTTTTAATTACAATTTGTATAGGAACAAAACAAAAATAACTGATCGAAGATAGAACATATGTCCAAAGAATTAATTGTTTATCAATTTAAGTGAAGTTTATCACCTTTTGCCCCTAATAAGGATCACACCTATTTGTAGTAAGTATACCCTTAGTGTCTTTCTGACTGCATTGATGCATTCAACTCAGCAAAATGTTGTGCTTAACTTGTTTTTTTTTTCGCTGAACTTTAAGAGCTTTACCTTACCGCACCTTAAATAGTCTTTGGAAAACACATGTATGTGGAATACAATTGCTTTCGTTAATTGCTTAAAGTAGTTTTAAAGAGTCCATTCTTTCTTTCGAGTAAACCTTGATGTTTTCAACTCGAGAATGTCAAGTGTGTTATTTTCAATTCCATAAACAAAATTGAATTTGAAGTAATAATTTTGTTACATCTAAGTAACCCGTTTATAGTGGTGGCCTCTGAAATTGTTGCAGTAATCTTCTATGATTATGGTCCAATTTTTTTAACCATCAACTTCGGATAGAATTCCACACTTGATATAATATGGTTTGATATTTCTTTACTATCATAATAACGAAATTTGAGTAGTCAAATATGCTTAAGCTAATTCTGGTTCCATTATTATTGATCTTTCAAATGGAAAGAAAACATAATATTAAACCTTTTGGTGTTTGTGTAAGTGTACAATTTTCTAGTTTGTCGTCAAGATAAGTTGAATAGTTTTGGGAACCACCAAAAATAAAAAGTTATGTCCAGCAAAGATGAAAGAGAAAAATGGAAAAAAGAAAAGAAAAGGAAATAAGGAAAATTTTTTTTTCCGTCAAATGCCTGAAAAGCATGAAACATGCACAGGCTTGTTTATTAATGGGGGTTGAGGATCTTCAGTTCACCTTTTCTATATCGATTAGAACTGTTGAATTGACTTTAAGCTTTTTTTCGAGTGTACGTGCCAATACTAAATTAGTAGATTTTTGTTTTAACTTACAGGTCATCATGATAAGTTACAAGCTTTAGTATATGACCATTCAATTCCAACATAGAGGTCATGCATGATAAATTACCGCTTTAGTGATAATTATTGCCTTGGTGGATGTAACTGAAGTTTCCGCGTAAGGCGAGACAAAGAGCCATTTGCTGCACTTAACTTCATGGTTTTAGGAACCAATTAAGAAAAAATATTTTTTTATAACCAATTAAAGTTGACCTTTGAATTTGAATCTTTAAAAGTTCCAAAATCGCAATCCATGATTACTGATTCCATGCTAACTACTCCTCTTAAGGTCTTATTTCTTAATACTTTTACTAAATTGTACAACAAAATGGATTTTTGGATTTTGTCTAGCTTCTTTTTGATGTTTCTCATCCCCTTTTCATCTTTCCTGCCATCTCTGTTAAATTCTTTCTTAGTCCATTGTTCCGCCAATTTGGTAACATGGTTTAAGACCCGGTTGTACAACCCCGCGTCAACTTTTTAGACATGGACCCTATTCTTTTGGCAATCGGAATTTATCATCTTAATATGTTTATCTACTTCGATTAGTAAAGTGATCATTGAATTAACTTGATGTAATTATGTGGTTTTTGTTGTTTAAAGAGTAAACATCTTTGTAGCTTTCTCATATGGTATTCAAGATGTTGTTACCTTCAATATTTCTCCTCTTACGTTCAACGGATATAAGCTAATTCTAGTATCTCACAATGATCTTCTCAAGTATGGGGACTTATCTTGTAAACCTAGTTTTTTATTGGCATGAATAAATTTGGACTAAACCATTTGGCTCCACAGAAAAAACTGTAGTTTTTACATTTGGAGATAGCTAAATAATAAAATAATTAGTCGACAATCCTAAAAAAAAAATTGCAACTATGACAACATAGTCAAATTAATTTTTTTTAAAAACTTTTATTAAAATACTACCATCGTCCACTTTTATTTGTCCATATTGGCATTGTTTTTGCAAGTCATTTGACTACTTTCAAGTTAACATTAACTTGATAATTTAAAACAAACATATAGATTTCAAAAAATATATGGAAAAGTACTATAAATTGCAATTTTTTTGGTTTTTCCTATCAATATAAAGAAACTACATCTTAAAAAATATCTCAAAGTTCTTAAAGCTGACTCTAATAATAAAACAATGACAAGCAATACCGAACGGAGAGAGTTGCATTCTAATCTTTTTTTAGATTAAGAGTTTAGTATGCAAAAGTAGAGAAAATGTTGAAGGTATGAGAGGAAATTTTATTTAGTTGAGGATAATCCTTCTATCCATTATTTTCCTTGGGGTACCATGATGTCTCATGTTGTGAAAAATTAGGTGATTTTTTTGTACACCATATATTTATACAGTTTCCCTTTTGGATACTTCTTGTATTCCTTGCCTATTGACTCAAACATTAATGATTATTTACCTTGTTGACAGACGTATAAAAATACAAATTTAGTATGGCATTACATCACATATAATATGAATGTAAATTAACTTAATTAACTGAATGCTTGTATAGATAATTTTCCATTATAGGAAGCCCCTTTTTAGATGGATAAAAATAAAATATACAAAATATATTAAAGAAAACAGAGTGCAAGAATAAACTTTATTATTGATGAGTTAGATCCTAGCTAAACTACTTGTTGACAATTAATTTCCTAGTTAGGTCTTGCATGCCTCAATAACAATTTCATTGTGTGGAACTGGAAAAGATTGAAGAGTTTTTATATATAAAGCTTATCGACTTGTTATGAATGTAATTCTTAGTTCCAAATTTGTTAGATCATTTATGTTCCTCTTGGAGTGATGATTACATTTAACAGTATGGATATGATTTTTTGCGGCTATGTAGACTACTGAAATCATGAGAAGAAAGTATCCAGAGAACTTATACAAAAATATACCTAGAGAACTAATGAAAAACAAAATCCTTTTTTATAAGAGAATATTGGTTGATAGTTGTACTAGTATTAAAAGAATAGTAAATTAAGATATTAGTGTCTTCTATTGAGTACATATATGATCAGTTTCATCATTCTTTTAGTAGACTCTTGTACTATAAATAGTATAAAATTATTTAAACAAGTTATATTGAGTCAACCCATGTATAGACTAGACTACTATTCTTATTGCCCTTCATAAATATCTAGCTTAAAGTTGTAGTTCCACAATAAATAATATTTCACAACAAAATATGGTTTTTACTCTCAACAAATGTGGGATTGTTGAAAATTGTAGATGAAATTTTTTAATTATTTTTACACTCTTTTTGACAATATTGGACTCCTCCCTTCCAAGCTGCAAATAGCTATACACTCATAGTCTACATTTCTACTAATCTATCGCATCCTAGTAATGCTGTATTTATTAATAAAATTTACGGATCAAAAAGTGGTTTTTAATATCCTGGTGTTTTGGAATGACATTTTGGTGGTGTCTTCTCCATTCAATTGTACCTTTTCTTTATCTAGTCTTTACCTACCCTTCCATCAAAACATGGATGCAAAACATTGATGAAATGGTGTATGTGAAATTCCTCATGATATTTGATTGTACTATTAAATAATATTGTTATATAATGTTAGAACCGTATAATAACTGCAGACCTTTTTCTTAGTACATGATTTTGGCATTACAATATACGTTATTCATGGGTATTAGTAACATGGCGTATCATAATGTTTAATGACTATAATAATTGTAGACCCTTTGCTTAATACCATGATTTCGCATTACAGTATGACATTCCATGTACATGAAGTAAATGGATAAATTCTTAACTTTTTTTTGAAGGTCCAACTTCCTGCAGAGTAACAAGACAAACCGTTTATGCATATAACTCAAAATGAATTTTTGATTAATGGCGAAATGATTTTGAAGTCTTTCTTTTTTTTTAATGATGATTTTCCTACCATTTAGTTTCATTCAATCTTTTGATTAATACTTAAATTTTGAAAGTGTTTGCCATACACTTTTGCTTTCTTTGATTAATTAATATGTTGTCTACAATTGTGAGTACAACTTGGATATGTTATTGATTATTATCAAAACAGTCGCTTTGAGTTCTAAGATCTCGATACTATAACGCTTTCAAAAGAGAATGGTCATAGCATATTATGTTAATTACAGATCTTTTTTAAAAAGAATCATTGGGTTATTTCCATTGTTTTCACTTCTTAGTTAAAATCTTTCCGAAACAAATTGTAAAAAAAAATTAAAATTCATAAACAGTATTCTTCGTTCATAGTACGCCAAGGATTTCATATGAGTATGAATCATAACGAAGAAAATCCAACGACAGTGCACCAACTTTGTGTTACATGTTGAGAAATATTGAAAGTTTCGTCTTTAGACTTTTATGATAACTCAAAATTCTGTCATGTGGGTGTCCAAATTGAATCAATATCTACCTGAACATGGTGTACAGGTTTATTGGGTCCTCTAATACTATTGGCATGTTTCATTGGTTTAGTGCTACAGGTTTGAAACTCCATTCTAATCCATATTAGAAAAGGCAGGGGCGGAGACCTACTTGGGTCCAGGGTGTTCACCCGAACACCCTCAGCAAAAAAATATACGATATATATAAGGTAATTTTTTTATATTTCTTTCGATGCATATATATTCTTAACCCCCTCAATAACACATAAAAATAGATGGATCAATGTAAAGACCCCTAAATATTAAGATTCATGCCCCAGGTTCAAATCCTTGCAATAACATTTCTCTATTTTTCTTTATAATTTAAGTTTATTTTTTTTTAAAATAATTAGATCTGTTTTTCAAGCATTTTTTTTAAAATGTGTCAAAAGTGTGGTTTTAAACCCAAAAAAATTCAAAGGGCCCATATTTACATGTTTATATTTTTATTATTCGAACCTCTTGAATAAAAATCTTGGGTCCGCCACTATTAAAGAGACCTCCAACTTTCTTACGAAGGGTCAAAACAGAGTTGAAGAGAACTCCTTAAAATGCCATAACTTAAGTTGGCGATTTTTTACCCAGGTCTATTTGCCTCCCTAAAGCAATGACTAATATGGTAACCATGTTAATTAATTTCCTCGCATCTTGAACCATACCATTTATCTTCCATGGTGAGTTCCATTCTATTTTAATGCGTTTAGCTAAAAGGATGGATTCTTTTTCAACCCAAAAATTAGATAAGCCTCTATTAGCACACCATTTAAGGCCATAAAGATGATCTTCCATTTACACGATTTTACTCGTACCATTTTTTAATTGATGCACTACGCACAACGAGGTTTCCCCAGAGTTTCTGATCAGGCAAACCTCCACACAACGGAATGAATTCAACAAGCCATGACTGTTGAATTTTACAGACATATTAAAGAGGTTTGACCACTTAACGATGGATTGTTCTGTGATATGACTTTTTGCAATCCAAAATGTAGTGTATATCTTCTCCAAAACTCTACAATGTTAAAAGATGTTCCTTTAGATCTGTATACAGAAAGCTAATAGCATCAAATGCTTAGAGCATCTTTATCTTCATCTCTCCTAACAAATTATTGGGGAGAGCGTGAATACAAAATTAGAAATAGGGTTCTTTGTACACATATCCCCCAATTGAGGAATGCGGATTTTATAGACCTATGGGGGTTGAGCCTCACTCCAACTAGACCTATGGTGAGTTCTACTTTCCAGAAAATTCCCAGTTCCATTCACCATCTAGTAAGAACATGTTCTAGCTTCATAGGGATATGCCCTTCAATTGTTGGGTTAGTAAATAATGTGCTGCTCCGCCATGTACTTAACTTCACAATATCATTTTCTAAATTTTTTTAATCGAGTACTAGCCCCTTCATGTAATCTCCCGAACGGAAACAGAGGTTGTTAGTTGCAACATAGATTTCTTGATGTCCATACAAACTCTGAAATTTCATAAAACTAGTACCCACCTATGGGGTCACTTAAATTATCCCTGCAATACATGTATGCTTCCTCCAGAATCAAATGCAGACAAATAGAACTTTGTTGGATTTTTGATTTCATGACGAAGCTACTCTTACTTGTTCTTGTTGAGCTGTTGACCATATATTTGTTCATACGTCCACAATGTCAGTGAGTAGTTTGATATATCTATTGCTACAATAAAAAAAAAAATAATGTTTATCGGCAAATGTTAAATGATAAGTTAAGACTATTATTTCCATATAAAAAACTATTGTAAGCATGTGATTATGCAATGGTTAAGCATTTGAGACAACACTTCACACTCATAATTAAAAAGGAGGATGGGGGGAAGACATGTCCTTTCCCTCAACTCGACCCCTTAGAAGAGTTAAAAAAAACACCATGAAGACCTCCATTTAACCACTATAAAACTAGTGTTTGAGATATAACTATGGATGGAGGTAAAATCAATGGCCCAGATAAACCAAGGGTGCTAAGCATGGTAGAGGTAAGTCCTAGGGTTCCCTGATCACTAATAATTTCTTGGGAACTAAAATAGTTTCAATAATGGTGCGCCCCCCCTTGAGAAAGCTAATTAAAATTCCTGCTCCAAGCCTAGTCGAGTGGCAAAGTTGGAGGATTGTGACTTAGGTCCGCAGGTTCAGCCCCCGACAAACCCAATGTTAAATGAAGCCCGATATTTTAATTGGAAGAAGGGTAGAGGGGGTGGACCTCATTTATCACCCAGTTTTAGAAGTACTGATTAGTCCCAAAGAGTGGTGGTCCCATATAATTTCATGGGTATCAAAAATCTATTTTGCTTCCTAGGATAATTCGAGAATGACAGAGGAATCAGTCCCGCTATTCAATATTTTAGAGATACTTTTACTAAAACCTTACCATGTGATAGATCTCAAATAAAAAAATTGGGGGTGATCATTCTTAGGAATAAGAACAAACAAATATGAGTATGGAATTGCGAAATGGATATCAACTGCCGAAAAGCAGTCCCCAACTTTATGGAGATCTGAAACAATGATGCCCCAAAGTACTTTGATAACAAAATACCCACTTAGTGCCATCCGGTCTGGGAGCACTGTTAATATCTAATGGACATTAACAATCAGAAATTCATAGGAATGACAAAAAAAAGTTTTTGAGTGTTCGAAGGGAGAAGAACATATCATTGTCCACTTCTATGATGCACCTATGAAGAATATTAAGGGATCTATAATCAGAGTTAGTATTGTAGTAATAAAGAGCTTCCTCTATAATCTGATAGCCCTTTCAACAATTTTGTCATTTCCCTCCAGGTAGTTATTGTGTTAATCCATAAATTTCCCAATGCTCGATCTTTTTCTCCTGTCTCTGATGAGGTTTAGCAATCGCGTGTTGAATCTCCTTCAAAGACATTTTACCCTAGAATTTTTTTGAGATAGACCTTTAAGTTTGAGAAATTCTAGTGGATTCGGCCTTGAACCTAGATAGAGTCTCTTATTATATCTTGTGAGTTTGTGTTACACTCTTGCTTTCAACAAGCTGCAATTTGATTTCAACCGTTCTTGGTTTATTTATAGAAGTTCCAAAAGCCGTTTCTAGACAAAAGAACTCATAGCTTTGCCATCCTCTTGATTTTTCTGTAAGATCGACAAGATTCGGATTAGACTTCGTCATTTCCAAGCTTTTTAGCATATTCATGAATTCATGTGTGATCCCCTATGTCATTCACAAGAAACAAAACCTGGAAAAAAAGTATTTGGTTAGTGGGATGAGTATCATTATTCATTTTAATTAAAGTGAAGCCATGGTTCGAGCACATTCGGATAAGTGAGTAAACATTAGTAGGATATACTTATCTTAGCCACCATAAAGAGTAATAGAACAGTCTGTCAATCTTTCCTTCTAATAGTGTTATGGGGTTATCTATTGTCGCACAAAAATTTAGAACCGCAGACCCCGCATCCTGAAGAACCACACATATTAGGGCATTCATGAAATCAAATTTTCTTCCATTCTATGAATCCTTCGTATAAATTTCTCATCACTGCATACCGCAAATTTAAAGTCGTATGTTTTGCTCCCTAGGGTCTTAGCTAATATTTGCTATAACTCTAATTCGGCAAATCAGTTTTTTCCCCTCAGCTCTATGCATTTTTCACATACATAACTGAAAGGAAAAATATGGTCAACATTATGATTAAACTTTATAAAAACATATTGCTCCCAATCATTAATCCGCCTCATCATCAATTTCATCCAACTAAAGGATCCAGATTTTTGTTAGAATTGTTTGTTGTTAAGCCTGATGAAAACCAACTTCTCCGTCTAACTTTACCACTTTACATATTATCACAAGATAAACCATATATTTATTGTAGGAAGAGAGAGGAAAATGAAAATGTTGTTTGAAAAGGAGTAATCTTTAGAAGAAAGTTTTCAGATCCTATTCCCCTAATATCCATTGTACAAGCTAAACTTGGAAACATTAGTTGTAATGGTTATTTGATTTTCAATATTGTGTTTTGGGGGAAACTTTTGATGGTAATGTTAGAGTTCGTCCTGATTGGAGGGATTCACTGGAGTATGTTTGAACTTGTTGGTTGTGTCCAGAGAATCCATAGGGGGTATTCAATACATGAATATCCTTTTTCTTGATCTTGGGGGTAGCCTCATCGGTCTGATTAGAAGGAGGTGATGATCCTCTTGAAACTATTCCATGACAATATCACATCCTCCACCTTTAACAGTGAGGTACTTGTGAGGAAATTTATATGTGAGAGTTTGTAACAATGTCTCTTGAATTAATCATTCTTTGACAAAGTGACAATCAATTTCAAGTTGTCAGTTCCTCCCATGAAATTTGGAATTGATGCGAGATGGTGTGCTAGATTATCACACCGAAGTTCCGTCCGATCATTTTCTTCAACTTTGAAGTTCCTCTCAAACAACTGTTTGGATCAAAAAACTAACTACAAATTTGCTACAAACTATTGCTTGATATTCTTCTTCTGCACTAGATCAAGCACCCACCTTGTTTCTTACTCTTACACAACACAAATAACCTTGAGACCCAAACCAATATCAGATGTATTAATACGCCCATTGGTGGTATCTTGCCCATTTAACATCTGTATATCCGAATATGCTTGTATACCTTGATCCATAAAGAGTGGTCCTTTACTCGCAGATGAATTTATATAACGCCAATACAAACACTGCAATCCAATGAATTAAGGGGGAAGTCATTAACTATTTTTTAAACTTTTTAACCCCTAATAATGTAGAAAGATTGTTTCTATTTAGACCCTCTGCTCAAGACAACATTACAAAGTAGTTTTGAATTCAAAATTAGATTTAGATGTGTGCTAATGTGACATACTACCACTACTTGGAACAAAAGCGAGTTGTCAATGATACTCAGAAGAAATCCTTTATTCTAGTATAAATAGGGGGGGCCATGTCATACCAAAACAAAACCAAGAACAACCTAATAAGATGATCCTTCCTTAAAATTTCTCCTTTCTAGCTTTTCCCCCTTCTTTTTATATGATCTTCCATCTAGTATATATGTTTTTGTAGGCTAGCCAGAAGGTTTCATAACTAAATTTTTTCTTCTACTTTTCTCTACACACCTATCATATCCATAACGGTTATACGTTTGCCGTTTGGGTGTTATTTCAAGATCGGGTTTAGAGGTAGATTCAAGTGGTTTTGTGGCTATATGGATTTAGCTTACGTTCATAATTCCTTGGGTGGATTTCTTAAACCAGTCCAATAAAAAGGTATGGAAGACTTGCATAGACTCATACCTTGTTGGAATGATTTGTGGGATTTGTTATGGGAATTACACAAGGTCCTCATGCTAACACGAAATATTGGAAGTAATCATATACAAGAGTAAAATCGGTTAAATCCGACGGCGAGTTCATTTTGAAGAGCACAATCTCATTGGTTAGTTTTTAATCACATTATAAAGTGTAAATCAAGCTCACGAATATGGAGGACCTCTATAATTTGTTCACCAAGAAGAATGAATTTGGCCTAACAGATATTGGAGAATGAATCGCGTACACCCACAGAAGGTAACTTTCATCCATCTCCGAGGCTTTTTTGAGATAATAACTTATGTTCTAAGATATCTCTATTGAAATCCGAAAACGGCTAATTTTTGAAGCACAACGAGAACCTATTTATTCGTGATTTGAAAACCTTAATATATTCCATTTTTAATGTCCAATTCATGATGGCTGACATCATACTTGGAAAAATTCAAATTTGTTTTGCCACAGGAATTACTAAGAATTTAGTTTGTCTAGTGTATTGTCAATGAATAAGAAAGAGGTCTTCTAACTATTTGGTAGGCCTGTCGGAAGGGCCCCAATATCTCGTTATGGTCTCTTTCCCTTGTATCTAACCTATCCGAGTTAGCCTCCGAAGAGAACAAAGAGGTGGATCATCTTATCTTAAAATAGGTCATCCCGGCTATCCCTATCTTTTATATGTTCATTTAGTCAGGCATCTTAATCAGATGTTATCGTTGTGGCGAAGTAGGGCTCATAAAGAAATAGTTCCAGACAAAGTAAAGAAATATGGAAAAAAAGTTGCCGAAGAAGGAGAAGAGTGCGGAAAATGTATAGTAGCTGAGGATTGAGCAATATATACCATGATTTCCATCAATCTTGAAAGATATTTGATCAAGGATTTAGAATATAATATATCCGATAACTTGTTAAGCAAGAAACTAATGTTTACATTAAGCAAGAAATTTTTGAGGATATTCCAAGTGGTTATATAGTATCCTCTATAGAAGAAATAGAAAAAAAGATCCCGAAAAGAAAATATCTGAAACTGCATATTCTAGTAGCGAAATATATAGAGAAAGCATTGATGGAGATATACTGGAAGCAGAAGTATTTTCTCAATCATCTGCAATATTAAGGACAATTAATGGCTTCGAGAATTTTTTTAAAGAAGATGGAGAAAGTAGAGATTAATAGTGGAAGAAGATTATATTGAAGTTATAAAGACAAATGATATGAATTTTGAAAACTTTGATGTTGTCAAAAAATTTACCAAGGAGATGATAAAAGAATATGGCAGTTTATCCAATGTTGATGTTGAGACTTCACGAAGAATTGATAGTGCTTTTATGGATAATGTAGTTTTCGAGAAGCAAAGAGAAAAGGGGAGTTCATGAAATCAGCAAGGAGATAATTTACATGGATTTTTCGATAAGATGTGCCTCAAAGCTTCATTTCAGCTCCTCCATGACAATGTCGGGTAGTTTCCAAAAATAATCCTAAATATTTAATAGAACTTTCTACAGTTATATAAAGTAGTACCTTAAGTACTTGATGTATCTAGGAATTGTGTAAATGTTCTAGAGAAGTAGATATTTATACTGAATTATAGAAAAATCTAAATTCTTTATAGATAGTTAGAAGTAAGGACATCTATATTTTATATTTTTCTTATAGATCATCTAGAATAACTTCTAGAGGCATTCCTACTCTAGTATAAATCGGGGTGACCATAGTCATTTCTAACTAACCCAAGCAAACCAAGAAGTCAAGAACAACCTAATAAAAATAGTATTCTTCCATAAACAAGTTCTCCTCTCTACCTTCCCCTTCTTTAGTTCTTAAAAAAACATTTTGCATTCAGTGGGGTCTATTATTTTATTTTTTGAGAAAATATTTTATTTATTATTTTAAATTTTTTTCAGATTCTATTCTCTTTATTGGTTTTAAGTTTCTAGTTTTGAAAATATTCTTTAAATTTTGTTGTTTATTACAAAGTTCTTCAAAAATATTTTTTAAGTATCTTAGTAATATTTTTACACCAAAGGTAGCTTTGAAGTTTATGTCAGGCATGCTACATTATACACAAACATTCTACTGATCAACTTTGATGTTTCCTTGGGAGGATAGTATTTTTGTAGCTCATGCCGAAAGGTCTAACATATTTTTTCATTTGATGAAAACCTTCTTTAGATCAAACATTAGATGTCTTGTTTCCTGGAGATATGCCCAACTTCTTGCTTTTCTCCTTTAGCTACTTTTTTTCCCAATATTTTATAGCAAAAATTGTTTACTTTCTACTGTGGACTTCTGAAGTTTCCTTATTTTATGGTTTCATTCTTCTATTGGAATCAACATCGTTAGACATTCCAACCTAAATATCAACCAAGGAGGAGGTTTGGGAGAGTCGTGCACATGTTTTTACACTGGAGTGCTGCTTCTAGAAATCAGTGAAATTGCTTGAACTTATCTGATCTGAGTCTTACACTGGCAAGGATTACCATATGTTCCTGTAGATTTTCCAAATACTGGTGATAAGTGGGTTGGCAGGCGGGAAATAGTTTCAATTTCAGGCAGCACCTTTAGAGATAGATATTTGTATCTTCCGAAGCATTGTAATGCTCCAAAAGGTGGACAGAAAAATGATTTTCGAAAGTAAAGAATTTTTTAGTTTGAGAAGTATCTCTAATCTGATTATTTTGGACTGTTAATATAAACTATTTTTTTGACCTCATGTTAGTTTGATGATGATTCCTTCCTTCCTCTTCGAAAAAGTCGCAAGCTCAAAAGGTTAGCTTTTTTTTGTGGTATATCATGTGATTTTATTCTGTTGTTTTTGGGTCAATTAAAACAACCTTATATTTCTTTTATTGACCTTATACCAAATTTGTTTTCGTTTTAATCAAATATTGATTTAGACTCAAATATCATAGAGAGGACTACATCTTTAGGGAAAGAATTGCAGTCTTTAGTGTCTAATTTTCCTATAAGTGCCATTACTTGTAAGGTTTGTAATGAAATTTGTAGCAGTTTATCAGAAGAAAATCATTTTCCGTCCATGGTTTGTGATATTTGTTGAAGTGAACCTTGTTTTTTCCGTCCATGGTTTGTGATATGTGGACATTTTTCCCATCTAGACTGTTCTCTACGAGCTTTTATGGCTGCGAAAGTTTGAGGAAGCATCAATTTGGATGCACAGTATTTAGGTCGATATAGTGATTCAAGGATGGATTTGGTTCCACATGATTTGAAGCTTATAAACACTTGCACATCTATTTCATCTCGTGCTGACATAAAAAGATTTTGGAATGTGGCATTGTTTTTGCTTGGCCTCACAAAAAAGGAGTGAAAGAGGTTTTGTGCAAATCATATTGAATAAATCAATGCATAGGTATACCTAATTGGTATGAATCATACTTTTTCCTTATAAGATTATGTTTTCCTTTTGAGGTTTACATTTACCAGAATAATAACATAATTTTTGATACTAATATCAGCTTACGAACGGATGTTGATTAGTGATGCTTCAAAAGGAAGGTTGTTGGCAATACACTGGTAACGTCTCTCCCTCTCATCAGCTTGTTTGTGATAATCAATTACTTTGACTGCAATATGTTGTATCTAGACAGACCTTTCAGTATGTGCAAATTTTGTTCTCTTTCTCTAATTTTTGTGTTATTTTAGCACCTCAAAGATACACATTTTGTTGATTTTTTGAAGTTAACTACGTTACAGTTTTAGACGATTAGATTAAAAAAACTATAATTTAAGTGTACCATATAAAAGCCACAATTGAACAAATATTGTTTTTAACTTTTTAAAACTTTTTGCGAACACCAGTATCAGCCTAATCGAGTCCACTTGTTTTCCTTAGATTAAATGTTTCCAATTAGATAAATAGCCTATTTTGAACTCTTTGACAGGAAAGATTACAATTCACTTGTTTGAAACATTCTCTACTTGTATAATTTTCTAATCTATCATTTTATTTTATTTTCACTAATTACATCTATCAGATTCAATGATTTTACAAGATGAAATAGAGAAGCTAGGTTAAGCGTGTGCTAGCTTGTTTCCATCATTGTAAAAGTCATTCTTCCTTGATTCTGATAGGGTGTGATTTCCTTCTAGCATGTTGCTCGCTCGTCTTGATTTCAATTTTACGCGATTCAATCTCCTCGATTCTAGTACATTCGTTCATCAATCTTCCTTTACTCTGGTAGTGTGTGACTTCAATCCATGTTTAGATATGCTTTCTTTTCAGGGATTTTTGGAATTTCTCTTTTTTTTCTTGCAACGATATTTAGTGTAGTGTCATTAGTACAAACATATAGTTAATAGAGCTTAACAACAATGTTATTTATCATTCGTCTAATCTATACCTACCTAAATTTACTGAAGCGTATCATTGGCTTATAACAAGTTATTGTCCGTTATTGGCTTAATTGATTCTTCTTACTAACCTTGAACTAACCAATATGTCAGTTTAAACTGATCAATAGTGGATAATAACTTTGTTGTAGGCATAACTCTTCCTCCTGAATTAGATTCCTTATGCATTTACTTGTTCCTCGCGCCTTTCATTATATAAATTTGTGCGGCAACTAATGTCGGAGTGGGACTTTTTTGTATGCATGTGGAAGCATTCCTTTGTTAATTATAAGTAGATTAATTTCTTTTACTCATGTTGCCTACCAACTGAAACTTCAAGCTGTTTTTCCCACCGCTACTTCTGAATATTTTTAATGCCATAGTCAGTTAGGGTACTCCTCCGCGGGCTGACAATTTCTAGTTTAAAGATATTTTCGAGTGGTGGTGAGGTCATGTTGTTTAAATACCATTACTTGCATATGATATTTCAATTCCTTGTTTCTTTTCAAAGACTTGTGATGTGTTTCATACTCTATAGATGTATTAGATGATCTTTATACTTGCGCTACCTGTTTTTTTTTTGTATTCTTTGTTGTTCTTTTCATTCATTTGTGGATTGACCACCCTTTTGGAGTCTTGTATAAATGTGTATTATTTCCGGCTTACACATTTTTTTTGGGGGGGTAGGCGCGGTTGGAGTATCTGCCATCATAACCTCGACTTTTGGATCATGAAACAATTGCGTACATGACAGGGGGGATATTTTTATATCACCTTTCATTATTCCTTGAGAAGAGGCGAAATTGTATGTTTATTAAAGAAGAAAAAATACAAAAACTCATAAACGATAGTTTTTTTAAAGGAAAAAATTTCATATAGGGTAAAGATTTTATGAAATTACGTTTGTTATAGGATATAGTATTACCATAATTACATTCATGGGTATATTAGTTTGTTAGGTGATTTAAATTGTTAAAATGTTTTTCGTAATTAAATTCTATACAAAAAAATTATTTTTTCAATAAATGGTAACAGTAGCACAAAGATGGTAACAACAAATTCACATAATTCCATGATTTAAGCAAGAGATTCAAAATCAAATTATTTTTTCCAAAGAAAGAATTCTAAAGCTATAGAAAGACAATACCAGTTCAAAATCGAATATTTTTCCAACTTTTTGGATAAATCTATGAAACACTCAGGCATATTATATAATTTTTATACAATATTTGTGTGTAATTGATTTTGCGTTTTAACTGCATATTACAATCATAATATGTATTTTTTTTAATTTTTTTTTGGGTAATCTGTTTGTACAATATTTTGTAATGTTCCTATTTTTTCTTTTGATATTTATCTCAGGAAGTTGTATAATGTTACACTGTCATTTTGGTATATACTATATATATGTAATATATATATATATATATATATATAGTTTAGTTTATAAATATAGTTATAATATAGTATAGTATATATATAGTGATATTATAGTTATATATATAGTTATATATGTACCATCTGTGATTTCATGTTTTTTTAAAAATATTAATGATTTAATGATTGTATAATATTCATTTGTAATTTATATATATTAAAGCGTTGAAATATGTTTCTATATTAGTGGTTAAAGTTATATATACAATATTTTATTTGTTCATATCTTTTTTTTGTATATATCGACAAATTGTATAATGTTTTAAATTTTGCATACGTATTATAGAGTGATTTTTTAACAAATTTCTTTATACAAAAATTAATTAAATAAGTGTAACTAATAGCTATTGCCTCATAAGACTTTGTATATGTTACCTAATATACAAATCCAATAAAATACTAACTTTAGTAATGGTATTATACAACTAATAGAATATACATTTAAAACTGTCTCACAGTATTGTATATATTACCTAATATACAACCCACTATATACATAACTTTTGTAATTTGTATGATAAAGTACACTACCTGATGTTCCGATTTGTCTTCAAATTGTCCACTTCTGATGAGGCAAATTCAATCTCCTTTGAATAATATTTATGCCTTTATGAATGTCATTGGGTCATTTTTGTCATGGATCTCAATTCTTCCATAGACTATTCAACTTGAACTGTTATGTTTTGCCATAAAGCCGACATTGACCCCAAAATTCTGACCGGTTAAACCCAATGAAACGAAGGTGAATATCAACAATATTTACATGTAATGAAATCCCACTCGTTAATCCTCATAGATGGAGAGAAATCATCCATTCTGATTTTGAAAGACTGGTAATCTGATAAGTAATAAGCTTAGTTTTTTCACAAAAATATTGAAAAAAATAACAATGCATACTACATATACATTGTTGAGAAAGAATCAGAAAAAAATATTCCAAAGCCATGAATTGAATTGGTGGTTACCTTGCGAAAAGTGGAGAACAATTTGAAGGAGAAGATCAAAAAGTTTCCTAGAATTCAAATTAGAAGGAAAGAGTAATTTCAGGGGAAAGAAATGAAATGAGAATAGGAGATAAATTTAATTTTGCAATTAAAATATATAAAAATATTTGGATAACTATTTTTGTTCAGTAACAAATAGATATTGGTCCCATTATTATGAAAAAAATATTAAAACGTATATTTAAGTGACTGTAAAATAAATTAAACTATTATCCTTATTATTAACTAATACATAGAGATGTTGTCATCCGATGTAATTTTCCCCTTTTTTTATTCATACCCTAACTGTCTTATCACTTTTATTAGGATGTAAATAAACGTCAATAAGAATAAATTCTTTCAAAACTAATATTAAATAGCTGATAACAGCACCATCATAAAGGTGTTCATGCTCAGTTTTTAATTTAAAAAACACCAAATTAATCAATTTTAAACATTAATAAAACCAAACCAAATTATATCCATCACCCTTCGTTATGTGTTCGTCTATGTTCATAGTTCCACGAAGGCATACTAAATTCACCCAACCGAAAAGGAATACCTCAGAAAAAGTTCAGACTTGTGAGAGTGAAATACCTAATGATGAGCTTCGAGGATCTCCCACATATAGCAGCTTTTTGCAGAGTGTGGAGAATTTTAGTAGAGTCCCCCATAAATTTGTATAAAAAAGTTATTGTGGTCTTAGGAAATGGATACTTTGAGTGGAGTTAGGTCTGGTAAATATTCATTGATTTCATTGGAATTAAAATGGAAATGAAGAGAATGTATAGTTGCTATTTTATAACTAGTGACTAGAGTTGGCAAATGGTTTAAACAGGGAACTCTTGATGCAACATAGCCAGGCGGAGGATATTACAAAATATAAATTTTTGAGATAATTAATTAGAATGTATACTGAGATCAAATTTATGAATTAAAACTATTTTGGATCCCTTTGCCGCTACACTTGTGTCTTCCCTTACGTCCAAAGGGGATTTAACAATTTGACATATAACTAGGAAGATTATGTTGAATTATAACACACTATATTTTTAATGGAAAGGGGTGAAATTAACAATATTCTCAATTAACCTAATTCCTACCACTTAATAATAGTGCTAACTATGCTAAACAACCGATTCTAAATGGAATGTTTCTTATGTAAATATTACTTAATAGGTTTAATTAAAATATAGGCTAAGTTGATTATTTCTTCTAAAATTAGGTTGGAAAGGTAAATAACTAATAGTGTAACTACTAACTGTAATGACCCATTAGTCAGTTGAGTACTAGAGATTTTATTCTTATAAATAATTTTCGATATACTCTAAATGAGAAAGGAGAGATAAATTAATTTTGAAAAATATATAATAAAAATCTGGAAGACTATTTTTGTTTTGTATACAAATAGATAGTGGGTCCCATTAATTATGGCAAAAAAATTAAAACTATATTTATTGACTGTAAATAAATTAAACTATATCCTTATTAACTAATTACATAGAGATGTTTGTCATCCGATGTAATTTTCCCTTTTTTTAATATCATACCTAACTGTATCTCACTTTTATTAGGATGTAAATAACGTCAATAAAATACTAAATATTAAATGCTGAATAACCGCACGCAAAGGTGTTCATGGCTCGGTTTTTAATTTAAAAATAACAACAAATTAATCAATTTTAACATTAATAAAACCAAACCAAAATAAATACTCATCACCCTTCGGTGTTCATAGTCCGAAGGATTAATCACCCAACTAGAAAGGAATACATCAGAAAAAGTTTGCCTAATTGTTAGGAGTGAATAATACTAATGATGAGCCTTCGAGGATCTCCCACAATTAAAATTTTTTAATAAGCTTAGCTTTTTTGCAGGGGGAAGAATTACTATTTAGAGTCCATAATTTTTATAAGAAAGTATTGTTGTGGTTCTTAGGAAATGGAGAACTTTGAGTGAAGTAGTTGTAAATGTTCATGATTTCTTTGTATATTAAAATGTAACATGGAAAAAGAATGTTGTATCGGTTGCTATTTATAAAATAGTTGACCTAGAGTTGGCAAATGGTTTAAACAGGCCTCTTAGTTGCAAACATAGTACAGGCTGTGATATGATGGATATACAAAATATAAATTTGAGCTGAAATAATAGAATGTATACTAAGATTCAAATTTTGGATAAACATATTTTGGATCCTTTTTTGCGCTACAATTGGTCTTCCTAGTCAAAGGGGATGGAACACTTTACTTATAATAGGAAGATTATGTTGAATAATAACACACTATAATTTGTATGAAAGGGGCAAGATTAACAATATTCTAAATACCCTAATTCAACTTAATAATAGGCTAACTACTGCTACAACCTATTCTAAATGAATTGTATTTATGTAAATATACTTTAATTCGGTTTATAACAATATTATAGGCTAAGTTGATTATTTTCTTCTAAAAATGAGGTGAAGTAAATTAATTAATAGTGCTAATATAATGTAATGACCATTTTAGTTCATTTTGAGTACTAAGATTTAATTCTTATAAATACTTTTCGATAGACTCTAAAGAGTATTTGGACTATTCATAAAACTACATTTATGAATTTAATGTGGGTAGTTTTTATAATCTCTTTAGGTGGTGTTAGGAAAAATAAATGTAAACTAATAGGCGTTACTTTCTTAATTTTATAATTTTTGTTATTATACATTAGGGAGTAACTATTCTATAAAAAAAGTTAAGGGTTGAGAAGGAGAGCGCTACATCAAAATTAATTGTGGGGTCTTCTACTCGTACATTCCTTGTAAATTACATTAATTTTGGAACGAAGATGTACTACTATTTATAGAGTCGAATGGATGGAATCGATGTTTTTTTATCTAGTTCTTGGTCGTCTATAATTAAATAGGAAGGGAAATTTGCACTATGGAAATGAAATTTGGATTTTGGTACTTTCGAAGTATGTTCTTTGACAATTTGAGAGGGAAAATGTTATTAGGCCCATATTGGGCTAAACAAACGGATTAAGGTTTGAGTTCATTGGTTTTAGGTTAGCATGACTTACTTATATAGACAATGTTGTTGGCTAGGAGAATTGATTAGAAATTGTTTAAAATCTTTGTTTCTTAAAGGCGTACTGAAAGGGGACATGAGTAGATTCTCTGTGATGAAAGTGATTAATTATGGGAACAAATTGTGAGTAGATATAATTTTCATAACGATGATATGAGGGTTATCTGAAATTATTAATTCTACGCCGAGTAGAGAGTTATCTGCCTATGCAATTTATTACGGGTGGTTTTATGAGTTCTAGTTACTTTTTATGTAATTAGATTTTTGTGTATGGTGTAGGTTTTGATGAATTTTTTTGTATTAGTACTAGGTAATAAATTTGGTTATTAATGTATTATAAAAAAAATATTGGATTAAGTTATTTGAGATACCTATAGACATTGCTATTGAGAAATACTAAACTTGATATATTAGTTGGTTAAATTTTTAGGAATTGGTTCTAGTAATATGAGTATCTACGAATTGATTGCTCATATATTAATGTATAGTTGATACCAGTGGAAACACATTGTAAATCATTGAGAAAAGGAAATGCACGGGAACTCGTTAGCTGACTTCAGCTCTTTGGTGCAGGTGGTGGATGGTTTAATTTATTTGTAGATAGACTCTTAATAGATAGTGAAACATGAGTGATTAGCAGACAAACATCCGTAGCCAACTGATAGTCCTTAACCAAATTCCTAAACCGATAATGTATCAAGTTTCAGTTCAGAGTTAACTCAAATAACTTAATCTAATTATTTTTATAAATACATTTATGCACCTAAATTTAAATTATCTATACTAATATATAAAAAAATTCTATTAAACCATAACACCATAACAAACAGTCTTATTACATCGAAAATAAATAAGAACTCTTACTTCATCCACCGGTAGGTTAAAATTGAAGACGCGAAGATCAACTCTCTACTATACATTAGTAATTCACATTTCCATAACCCTCAATTAGGCATTGTTATGAAATTATATCACTCACACCTATTGTTCCGAATAATTCCCCACTCTGCACACAGAGAATCATAATATGTCCTTAAACTTTTAGAAAACAAAATTTAAAACAATTTCTAATCATTTGTAGCCAACACATATATCTATATAACCACGTCATGCTACCCTACAACTCAAAACTAAACAGTGTTTTAACCAATAATGGTGATAACATTTTCCCTCTCAAATTGTAAAGGAACGTAATGGAAAGTTCCAAATTCCAAATTCGATTTTCAACATGTCAAAATTCCCTTCCTAATAGACTATACGACCAGACCAAACTTAAAAAATAACATCCGTTCCAACATTGAAATATAGTAGTACAATATTGTTTTCAAAAAATTAGATTTGTGTTGTAATTTACAAGCAAAGAAATGTCCAAAAAAACGAACCACGAATGATTGGACGTAGCGCTTCTTTTCTCAAAACTTTATTTTTTTCTACATAATATTTACTCCCTAATTATATAAAAAAACAAATTATAAAAGTGTGAAAGGAACCCATTATTAAGTAAACATTTAATTCTTTAACCACCAACTAAAGCACTATAAAAACTACCCCATTAAAATCATAAATTTAGTTAGAATAGTCCAAAAATACGTATTTTTAAGAATAAAAGTTGTGTACTCAAAATGACTAAAATGGGTCATTAAGTTAGTAGCTTAGCAACATTATTGAATTAATTCACCTAATTTTATAAGAAAAACAATCAAAACAAGCCCAGTATTTATTAAACTTATTAAGTATATTTACAGAGGCAATTTCATTTTAGATAGGTGTTAGCACTATTATTAAGTGGTGGAATTAGGTTTTACAAGTGGTTATTTTATCCCATTTGTCAGAAAAACTCTATAGTGTGCTACTAAGGCAAAACATAAATCTTCTAGCTATATGTAATTGATAAATCCCTTTGGGACGTAAGGGAAGATACAAGTGTTAGAGGCAAATGGGGTTCAAATAGTTCTGTATCATATATTTGACTCTTAGTAACATTCTAGTATGTATATCAAAATATATTCTGAATATCATTCCGCCCGTACTATAATTTCCTATCAGTCCTGTTGCCACCATTTGCTCAATCTAGATCAACTATTTATAAATAGCAATCCCAAGACATTCTGCTTCCATGTACCATTTAATATACAAAGACTATATGAACAGTGCACCTACATCATCAAATTATCCATTTCCTAAGACAGCAATAACTTTTCTTATAGAAATTATGGGCACTCTAATATGTATTTTACCAATGCAAAAGCTAGTTATTAATGTGGAGAGATCGAAGACTCTATAGTAGGTAAGTATCACTCGACCACAAGTAGGCAAATTTTTTCTGAGGTAGCCTTTTTCGGTTAGGTGGTCACGCTTTCGTGGCACTGTGAACACGAAGGTTGATAAATATAAATGGTTTGGTTTTACTAATTTTAAAATAGATTTAGTAATTTGGAGTTTATATTAATTTTTATAATAACCGACCATGAACACATCTACGTGCCAGTTATTCAACTCTATATTTGTATTTTATTGAATTATTGCCATCCTAATGAAAGTTGAGATAAGTTAATAGATATGAGAACTCAAAAAAAAAAAGACCTATAGTTTATGTAGTTTTGTTATTTGTTCTAATTATAAATAAACAATACAAGATTTGCTCTTCTTCACAGGAATAATGAAAGGGGTATTGGAGATAGGAGGTTCGAGTACTTAAATATGTCCCTTGTCAATGGAACAACATTGTTTCAGTATTCATAAATCGAGGTTATGATGGTAGGACCACTCCAACCACCCACCCCCAACCCCCAACCCATACAGAAAAATGTGTAAGCCGACAATAGTACAAAACCCCCATTATAGACGAGACTCAAAAAAGGGTGGGTCAGGAAACACACGAAAGAAAAAACAAATAAAGAATAGCCAAAAAAAACTAGGTAGCGAAAGTATAAAGGCTATCGAATAAACATAAAGGAGTATGAAAACATCATAAGTCTCATGATAAGGGAAATAAGGACGAAAATATCACATGCAACAATGTTATCCAAAAAACATGATTACACCCACTCTGAAAAAGATCTTCAAAAAATGAAATGATCAGCCACCATGAGGGTACCCTAACTAGAATCGCATAAAAAATGATGCAGAGTTTAGCGGGTGCAACAACCTAACAAGTCTTAGTTGGTAAGACAACTGGAGTAAAGGTTAATTAAATCTACTTATTAATTAAAACTAAGAAATTCATCCAAATGCATACAAAAAAGTCCACTCCTGCATAGTGCCTCAAAATTATAAAGAAACGCGCGAGTAAAGTAAATGTATTAGGAAACTAATCAGAAGAAGAGTTTTCCTTTCAACATAGTTATTTGTCACATTGATAGTCTAAATTGGAAATGGTTTCAATTTCTACCAGTTAAGAAGAATCTCAAGCCCAATAAGAAAAATATCTTGATTAGAATCCCTAATTATAAATCTTCGTAGAAAGCTTAAGGCAGATATGAGGTTTTTATAACACAGTATTTTAGGCTCTGTAACTATATGTTGTAATAATTACACTAATATTAATGATCTGTGCAGAAAAATAGATTACAACAAAATCCGTGATTGGAAAAATGAAAACACAGATATCTAATCATCGAGATGGAAGTCACACACTAAAGAATGAAGGAAGATTGTGATAATAACGAAGGCTACCCAGAATCGAGGAGATTGACTCGCATAAAAATGAAATCTATATATGAATGAGAAAACCTACTAGAAGGAAAGCACCACCTTATCAGAATCAAGGAAAGAATGATTTCCAATGATGAAACAGCTATCACGCTATCCTAGCTTCACTATTTAACTTGTGGAAATTGATTTAAGCGATCTAACTAAAGAAAAAAAAAAAGATTATATTAGAAAACATAGGAGTAGAGTATGTTACCAACAAGTGAACTGTAATCTTTCATGTCAAGGAGTGCAAAATAGGGGATTTAATCTAATTGGAACGAAAACATTTAAGCTTAAAGAAAACAAAGGGACTTGATTGGCTGACATTGGTTATTTCGAACAAGTAAAACAATATTTTGTATCAATGTTTATATCTCTTTACACCTTATAAAAAAGATTCTTAATCTAATCATTAAATTGTTAGGGTAGTTAACTTGAAAAAATCAAAAAAAAAATTATTATTTATGTCCTGAAATTAAACAATAATTATTGAAAGAGAACAACATTTGCAGGTATGCTGAAATTTTGCAAGGTACAAAATTTCAGCTCAAAGTATTGATCACCACAAACAAGATCATGAGAGGGGAGGAGAAGTACCATTGCTATCCACACAACCTATTTTCGAAGTCATCTTGGAATGAGTTTTCTAAGCTAGTATATTATCAATTAGTCATTCTACTAACTGTAAACTATAAATAAAGGAAAGGAAAAGATAGCTATAAGGAAAAAAGTACAATTCATTAAAATATTCTATACCTTTGCTTGATTGATCCATATCATGAACAACTCTTTTCAATTCTTTTTTGTGTGAGGCACACAAAATACAAATTCCAACATTCAAAAATCATTTAAATCTCAGCACGAGAAGAGAAGAAACAAATGTGAAAGGATATAAGCTTCAGAGATGTGGAACAAACTTCCATCCTATGAATCACAGTATCGACATAAAATATTGTGCATACAAATGATGCTTCCTCTAAATTTCCCAGCCATTGTAAGCTCGTAGTTAGAACAAGTCTAGAAGGGGAATATGTCCACATATATATCCATCTATTGTTGCTTCCACATCGAACATTAATTGTACCCTCATAGTCGCCAAAAAAAAAAACGGTTTCAAGTGCAACAAATTATTACAACCGGCTGGACAAGTAGTTTCTTTTGATAAATTCTACAATTTCGTTACCAGCCTTACAAGTAATGAACTTATAGGAAATCAGGCAGCGTTAAGCCTGCAATTCTGTCCCTAAATATGAAGTCCTCTATATCATATTGAGTCGAAATCAATTATTTTATTAAACAAAGAAAAAAAAATTGCATCAGTCAAAAAAAGATTTATGGTTAAGTGCTTTTTTAATGACCGCAAAAAACCGAATAAAATATCTACATGTTATATACCAACAGCTAGCTTTTAAGCTTGGCGACTTCTTCGAAAGGGAAATCCTCCAACTTAAATGAGGGAAAAATGGTTTATATCCAGGTCAGGATACTCAGAATGGAGATAATTTTAAACAAAATTACTCGAAAACCATTTTTTCTATCAAGACTTTGGAGGCCTTAAAATTTCGGACGATGCAAGCATCTATCTCTTAAGATTCCTGACTGAAACTCTTTTCTCTACCCGCCAACCCCACTTCCACTAGATTTTGAAAAAAAACTATACAAGAAGAATGTGGTAAGCCTCATCAAAGTACACTCAGAAGAGGTAAAGTCAAGCCCAATTTCACTGATTCTATAGTACTCCCATTATATACAACATCTGCACGAATTCTCCCCTCCTCTCCTTGGCAAACATTAGCTGGAAATCTCTAATTCTATTGATTCCAGAGAAGAATTGAAACTATAAAAAATTAGGAAAAGTCAAAAGCCACAGATAGTAGAAGAAACATTGGGACTATAGATATTGAGAAGAAAAAATAGCTTAAGGAGAAGAAAAAAGTGGCATATTCTCTCTGAAAACAAGTCGCTGATTTTTTGATCCGGAGAACTTATGCCCTTCAAAAGAAAGATAAAGGCTAGACTTCGGCTAGCTAACCAAAACCTATCTCCCAGGAGAATCAAAGAAGGGAGATCAGTAAAATGTTTGTGTATAGTGCATCATTACTGACATAAACATCTAAATTCAACCATCTTAGGTGGTGAAATGATTACTAAGATACTTAAAAAATACTTTTGAAAGAACTGGTACGAAACAACAAAATTAAAAAGAATATTAATATATATATATATATCTATATATATAATATATATATATATATATATATTACTTTCTCGTTTTGAAAATATTTTTTTAATTGTTGTTTCTACCAACTCCTTCAAAGTATTTGTTTATGAAGTTATCTTAATTTACTCTTTTCACACCTAAGATGGATTTGAAGTTTAGAGTTTATGTCAGGAATGATGCATTATACACAAACATTTTACTATCAGGAATGCCTAAATATATTTTTCAGTAATTCTGTTTGCTCTCCTAATAAACTGCTCCCCTCTTCTCCGTGGGACGTAGTAAATTTCTTGGTGAACCAGTAAAATATGTTGTCTTGTTTTTTCGGTTTATATTTTATTGTTTTATCGCGAATTTCCGCCAAACATTAATGTATATTTATATATTATATATGAGAAAACTTCGACTCGCCTATGTGGAACATTCACAAAATAAGATTCCTTTAAATTTATTTGTTTCAAATAGCCTTCTAGTTCATGAAAAATATGAACTTTATGAACAGTTGTACTTTTAATGAAGAGTTGTCACTTTAGTAAAAGAGTCTGTGACTTTTAAGAAAATTGTGACTTTTATGAAGATTGAAAATTTAGAGCGGCAGTGGCGACTTTCATTAAATTGCGACTTTTATTCAGCATTGCTTTTTTATGAAGGTTGTGACCTTCAGCAGGTTGCACCTTTCCACTACTTGGAACCTATTCAGATAAGGCATAAGAAATAGTTGTGCACGGTACCCTTTGTATGTATATAAAATAAAGGGATGGTCCTCTATACTGATAACAACCGAAACTTTAAATTTCTCCGTCCTCCTCCTAATCTTCTTCTTCGTCTTCGTTCTTCTCTTCTCTGATCTCTTGCTTCTTCGTTGGGAGTATCATCATCAATCATCTTCTCGTCTTCTTCTTAGGGTACTTCTTCTTCGTCTTGTTCTTCTTCCTCTTATGCTTCTTCTTTCTTTCTCGTCTTCTTCTTTTCTTCTCTCTTCTTCTTCTTCTTCTTCTTCTTCTTTTCTTCACAACTAACTATTTATTACTTTTTCCTTTGAATGTCTCAATGATGATTGCTTTATGTACAAATCTTTGTATAATTTATGTAGTATTAAAATTATGTTTCTCGTGAGTATGGATAAATGTGATAGGATTGTAATAATTTTATTTTCTTTACAGTATCAATGTTTGTTACAGTAATAAGTTGTATGTGAGATAATATAGTGTTTTAGTTTTAATAACTGATTAAATTTATAAATTATTTATAAATTCTCTGATATTAAGTTTCTCTGCGCGGCGCGGGTGGGTACTTTAATGGTTAAAAATAAAAACAAAATATTTCTCAAAAATAAAATGGACCCAACGAATACAATATTTTATAGAAAATTGTCCCCTCAAGTACTCGAGGTTGGATGGATATATCCCCTCATAATAGAATAAATGTTACCACCGGTTTATTAATACATAAACATAGTGTCAGCAACCAAGTAAACAGTAGTAAAATTCACTTGAATCTACATTTAAAGAAAAGAAAAAATTTCAAAGGTATTTGTTATGAAAAATAAGAGAAACCCATTATTTATGGGAGAAAGATGATAATGTAGATGATTCTTGTTGGGATTACACCAAAAGCAACGACCCTCAAAAAGTCACAAACTACGAAAAATCATAACTTTTTCTCCAAGGGTAGTCAACTCTTCAGAAAACTAGTCGTAACTCTTCCGAAAAGTCAAATTCTTTTTATAAATTTACAACTTTCAATTCAATTCCCATCTTTTTTTAAACCCAAAATTAATTGTGCGTTTAAATAAATGTGGCTTGAAGAGTCTTTTAGTAGATACCACAACAAGCAATCCTAATTGGGTCTCAAATCCTTTTAATTCGTTAAAAATTAATTCCCTTACTCGTTTCACAGTTCATAAAGACGAATAAAAAAATAGAAAAATTCTCTATCAGAAATGCAAAACAATCTCTGTCAAAAATTCTACAATTCATTTTTTGTTTTTCAGCCATTAATGTATGTTATGAATTTACTCACCCCTATTTTATAGTAATGGTAGTTAGTGTCACGATCCAAAATGATCAGAGTGGCAACCCACACTTCTTAAACTCCTACCATAAGAGAACAAATTAATCAAACCCCAAAACTATATTTATCATTCAACTCTATGAAATACTAATCATAATGCAGAAGACTTAAATCTTTATTGGTGTAAGAAACACAAATCCATTAAAGTCGAACTATATGTAATTTTCAAAACCTAAAATTTATCACATTCATTACGATCTAATATTCAAATACTAAGTCTAAGAGTTGGAAAAGACTCAAATAAATTAATAAATAGTTTGTGTCCCAAATCTAATGACATCAGATAATGACCGAGATAATCTAACACAGCTTTTAATGAGTATCTCAACCTGGAAACCTGATATGCTTGGACTAGCTACGGCTGAGGGCTGTCAAAGTCGTCGGACCTTCGCTTGCACTTTATGAAAGGAATAAAGGAAAACACAAGTAGGGCATCAGTAGAATCTCATGAAACGGCAACACTGGAAAACACAAGTAGGGTCAATACGGAGCACATGTAAGAATATATATCATCAGCACGAAAATAAAAGTTAATCTACAATAAAAAGATTATAAAATCAATTATGACGTTAGGTAGGTGCAAGTAAAAACAACATGAACCAGTGCACGACAATACTAAAGTAAGTCCACAATCAATCATGTAAATTATCAAGCACACGTAGGGGACTCAGTCCTCACAAGCACTTATTTGGAATGAGCTTATTTGAAATTAACACATTAAGTTAATTAAGTTATATTGTTCTTTCATGTAATGTGTAGGAGCGTACACTCCAATCCCATTACCTCCATGTTGAAAAGTGAACTCCAATAAAAATATAGTCTGTCCAAAGTGACACTCGAAAATCCATAATGTTGTATCGAAAACATGACACTCTGATCATAATGTTGTGTTTCGATTGTGACAGTCTGATCTTTAATACGGTTGGTTGAATGTGATTGAAACTCCGATGCATAATATTTTAAGTAGAAATTAACTATCCCCACGTTTTTAGTGTATTAACAATATTTTATCAAGTCTTCTTTATTCAACGCATCACTCGAGCGAGATCACTCTAGGCTTTTCTCTACAATAAACCACAAAAACAACATATCAAAAATACTAAGAATCATTAATTTTAGTCACCCCAAGTAATAGCAGAACAAAGATCTACTATTATACTTTGAATATTAATTAATAAGATCCAAGAACCTCAATTAATCATCGTAATACATTTTTACCACTAACAATCTTGGTCATAATAATCAACTCTACAACTAAGAATCAATTGGATGGCCTAAGAATTTTACGAATAAATTGAAAAGAATGTCTAAAAATATTATAGCCAATAAATATATATATATAATATAAGTCATGCTAATCTAACAAAGAACCTCAATCCTTATACATATTAGCCACTAAGCCTAAACGTTAGTGTCTCCTCAAATTGTTTTAAAAAAACGTACTTTTTAAAGTGCCAGATTCCAATTCAGTTTCAAAATTGTCCAATTTTTCGGCCTAATAAATTATAAAACCAAGACCAAAACCACCTATAAAAATACATCATTCAATTACAGTAGTACAATATTCTTTCAAGAATTAATTGTAATTTACAAAGCATAGTATATCGGAATTGACCACGATAGTTTTGATGTAGGTGGCTCTCCTCACTTTATCAAACCCTCATGCTTTCTACAAAATATTTTTCCTAAATATTGTTATAAGAAAACTAATACAAAGGTGTTTTGAAGTAACCCCCCCGACCCATTTAACGTTACTTTTATTTTTCTTAACACCAACTAAATATATTATAATAAACTTAACCCATTTAAATTCAAATCTTGATACAAATAGTCCAAATTATGCATTATATAGTCTATTGGCAAAAGTATTTTATTAAAAAAATCTCTCTCTACTCTCAAAAGACCAAATGGTCGTTTTTTAAAATAGATAAACAATGTGACATATGTTACTCTCGAAGATCAAAGAAGGTTGAGGGTAAAAAAGATAGTTGTGTCAACATTCATAAATATTAGTATCTAAGGTCTCATATCAAAAGTATCAAACCAACCAATAGGATATCTACATGTAGTCATACATTGAACGATGATGAGATAATTCTTAGTCTAAACACGTAAAATTTTATGATAGTTATCCTATAAATTCTCATAAGAAAAATTGTATGTGTTAGAATGGGCTAGTAACTTTAATAGATAAAAGATACAACCAAATAAGTCATTTGAGATAACCAAGATGCATAAACATCTACCAATCAAGAAAGAGCCGTCACAGATAGTCACCTGATTCCACTCGAGGGGCTCCCCTATAATAAGCCGAAACACACACGGATAGAGAAAGTGAAAACGATAGTCTAAAACCCCGACCATAATGAGTCGGTGTTCACATAAGAGAATGTACATAACCAGGTCGAATAAATGTAGATACTCCTTCGCATTAGGCCTAGGGGGTGTCAAAATTAAATCAACATAGGTAACATGCCTCCTTAGAATTTAAGGGTTGGGCATCAAGATAATTTGAATTGGCGTTCATCTCAAAATGAATTCAAGCTTAACCATTTGAAGAAAATTTTCAATAAGGCCCAATCATCCCAATTTCAACTGTTTTTAAACTTATATTAGACTATGCTCATTTAAAGTATGAAGTATTTTTGATTTACATTTTTTACGATTGAACTAATTAATTTGTTACGTTTTTAACAAAAAAATCTTGAATTAAAATACAAATTGTGAATTATCAAGTGAAATAAACAATATGAGAATTATTGAGATTTATCGGGGTGCGGGTCAGTTTTCAAAACCATTTTAGCCCCAACATTGGCTTAACCCATTTGAGCCCTAAGAAAACTTGAGAGTCAAGACTAACCCGATTTGTGTTTAACCATTTTAATTTTCATTTCAAACTACCAGCGAATGAGCATTGACGCCTTAATAGAGATCGTATCAAACATTTTTATTCATCGTAACCTATGTCTTTGATAAATTTTTTTTTTTAATACCAACAATCACCAATTGAGTCCATATATAATTTTCACATATACTTTATTTAGTAAAAGCCATCCACTGAATCAACAATATTAATACTAAGAAAGAATCATAACATACCGCTCATGATACCTTACTCCCAATTTCATCATTAGATCAAAGTATTCTACCCAGCACATGTTCAAACTATAGCTATCGTATTTCTAATTTTAAAGCCTTTATGAGAAATATGATCCCAAACAAAGATTTAATAGAACTATATATATAATTGATAGTACCCTCTTTCATCGCGATAAAACTATTATTAAATCACACCCAAAAAGAAACTTCACACATTTCCACATACATGCTTTAGCTACCATCTAAACTCATATACCTCATGCCAACATAACGGAAATTCTTGGTCACTGAAATTATTCTATGTATTTATAAGCTCATAACCTCTAAAATTAACTCTGAATGCCGTTCAATGTATCATAAGAATTAAAATATCTCAACCCATCTATGTATTGACTCTTGTTTAATTTTTCTAGCCTTTTTTACTCATCTCATCTTAAAAACAACCCATGACTTTTACCTTATACTATAAACTACCACTTAGGTGACACCTTTCCTTGTAATCCCTGTAAAAACTCAAAAGTACAATTATTCAGGACCAAAAACTCCGCAGAAGTCATTCAATGCTCAATGTCTAATTAAACGATCAGTGATTATCTTGAAAATTAACCTTAACAACAACATTACCACTACGAATGTATGCGACCTATAAATCAAACAAAAATTGAAGTGTGAATTCAATGTTTAATTCAATTCCCCTTCTTATATATCAATATTAGTTGATACCTTGAAGATTTTTTTTTTTAGTAGTCATGTATCTTGAACATATCATTAATGACCCATCTACACGATCTTACAATATGCTCTTTATAAATCAAAAATGTTTCTCATTATCAAACTCAAAGCAACAATGGAACTTATTATCAAACTGGAGTTGGACGTATGTACACTTTTATGTCAAGTCTTATCAACTAGTTTTTAACAATCTGATGATCACCATGGACATATTAGATACCCAGAGGCGGATCAAAATTAAGCAATCACTGAACCCCTATTCTTAATCTCATTGAAACATACCTTTTAAGTCCTTGTAATCAGAGAGAAATATTCTACTCTCGCCTCTTTTCTAAGGCTACAACTCATCCCATAATTTTTATTTCATTTTCATTATGAATTAGCTCTTTTAAATTATATTCGAGAGGTACCCCAACATCTCTCAAAACGTCCATTACACCACGATACGTACTAAATAGTAGAAATCGCAAATTAGATACTCAATTTCATATAAAATTTATTAACCAACAATACATATTCTGCAATGCATTCAATCACCAATCCATCACTAACTCATATTTCCATCAAGCTCGTACAACCTTTGTCACTACGATAAGTAATACCAACAGATCCAAAAGCGACTACAAAAAATTTATAAATATTTTCGAAGCTAAATCGCCAAGAATTCACCCAAGTATATCACTTGACATCTTTGTCTATAAGTTTTCATTCCAGCATCAATCCACTTCCTTTGGAGATTTAGAAAATCACTAGTACTAAAACCCCTCAATATAATTGTAACAAACCTAACCAATGCTATTAATATCGTAAAAACGATTCACCCTTAAAATTTTGCCTTTTAAAATAATTCTTAATCCGAGCTTCCGTGTAACAAACTACTTGGTTTTTCAATTGTAAAAGCAACATAGAATCTCATATTAAAGGTCATACCATGATAGCTCATTTAAGTAGTTAGTATTTAAAATTGGACAATCAATGGATTGGAATCTTGCCACGTAACACTTGTACGGATCGTTACAGGAAATGTCGTTTAAATCCTAATAGAACACACCATACGGATCGAGAAGATTGCACCCAAATAGCTTAAAATAATTATTACACATGAATATCGATTAAAATTTATCAATCATTTGCTCTACTCCTAGAAATTTGCATTCTTTCTTGTCAGGCGTTAAACCAAAGTAACACACTTAATAAGTGATCCCTCCGTTAATAAAATCAATCCATGGGATGTAGTAAAGACTTTGACCTCGATTCGGTTCAACTAATTCATCATCAGCTACTCTCGAAACCAACTAATACAGTGTGTATGGAAAGTTTGCCGTTGTACTAACTTTATTTTCTATTACGCATATCATTATTGTTCTAGTGTCACTTATGAAACTTCTTGCATGTTGTCACATATCTAGATAAAAGTACAACAAATTGACCTAATAGGGCTACAACATATCTCTCATTTACATTTATTTTTGTAGAAATCATTCTCCTCTTCGCTCTAGATTTGGGGTCTATGGTATTTAACTTAGGAAGAAGCAGAAAATGTTTCCATAAGTCATAGCGTAGTTCTTTTAATACTCGGCATCAACATATAAGACTACCACAACATTTGTGTCTTCCGAAACTTAGTATACAACAAACTAAACACTAAGCCTCTAAACTATATTAATATTATGAAAGCAGCTCAAAATAATAAACAATGAAGTTGAAAGTTATAAGCGTCTTAATAAATCACATACCTATGAAGACGAGGGTTTCAACTTTATGATAACAATATTATATTGATTACTAGTCATTACTAAACCATGTAGTCCAATGAGAAAATTATACCTATTTAAAGCGACATATTTTTTTCTTTGTTTTGACGCGATAATCTAGTATAACCAGATGTGAAATAGCGTGAAGAATGTGAAGAAGTTCAATACCAATTTATAACCTAGTTTCAATTAAATCAGTAGTACACGAAAAAGAAAGAAAGAAGAATAAAAGTTTTCCGAATACTAAATCCTCTTAAGAAAACTAAAGGAGTCCTATAGAGTTTTCTTCACGAATCTACTAGATTTTCATTTTTATGTGTATGATTATCACCAAACCGAACGATCTGTCCCCATATTGTCACGACCGCAAAACTAGTCATGAGTGACACCCAAACTTAACCTCCTAGGGGCGGCGAACCAATGAACTTCAACCTAACTTTTATTTAGAATTCAACTTATGAAATATTAATCCATAATGAGGAAAATACTAAATATTATTAGTGTTAAGAAATCCAAATCCCTTTTAAAGTCTACCAAATCATTCCAAACCCTAAAAGTCTTCAAATTAAGGACATTTTATCTTCAAATCTTAAGTTCGAGAGTTAGTTATATTTTGTTTTAATTTTTAAAGCATCAAAATAATATATAAAATAGTCTATGTTAGAAAAAAATTAGGACATCATGGTCCGACCAAGAGAATTCAATACGATCTTAATGAGGTGCTCAACTCAAAGCTAATATGCTAGAGACTTGCGAGAGATGAAGGGCCAGTCGGATGTGTTAGTACCCCTCGCTTGCACTCCATAAAAGGTAAAACACAGTAGCGCATAGTATGGAGCAACATGGTACTGAGCAAAAGTACATCGGCCAACCAAAATAGAACTAATATCACAATGAATAATAGTATAAACTCAAATTATGGCTCGTAGTAGGTGGCAAGCCAACAAACAACATTAACCAGTGACAACACCTTAAAGTAAAATAACCATCAGAACAATATCAATCCCCATATGGGGACTAACTCCATGACTCCTCAAACACTCAAAGGAGAAATGAATTTTTGAAATGAGTACATAAGTTAATTCCAATATAATTCTCCGTAAATGTACTATGTTAAAAAATGTGACAACTCTGAGCCAATTTTACCTTTTAGGAGCATCTGCCTCCATCCAATAATAACGTGTTGGACGTGATCACTTCCAATCCAATAATATCGTTTCAGAATGTAACACTCTGATACCATAATACTTATATCGGAATGTGAACCTGATAATAAAACTGTGTCAGAACGTGCACTCAGATTCTATTAATTGTAAACTATCATTTATTATCTCACTTTCCCTACATTACAAATATTATCAAGACTTTTTATTAAAACCATCACTTCGTATAGAAGATAGGTATCAAGATATAATTTAACGGAAGGTGTCCGAAGTGCCAATTCCAAATTTCATTTAGGACATTCGCCAAAATTTTCCTTCCATAATTACCTGTTTTATGACAATTACAACAACTAAAAGTTACATCCTTCCCCCATTCGATGCTATAGAGTACAATAATAGTTCCAAATTAGAGTTGTAATTTATGAAGCGAAAGAAATGTACCAGTAGAAAGAGCCACGATTGGACTTTAAGTAGCCGCTTCTTTTCCCAAAACCTTATTTTTTCTAAAGAAATTTACTCACTCATTATATTATAAGAGAAAATCTAGAGTGTGAATGAAAGAAGTAACCGACAATTAAAGTTAATTTATTTTTCCTACCACAAACAAACAAATTATAAAAACTACCATCAAATTCATAATGTAGTATGAAATAAGTCCAAAAATACTCATTAAAAATTTAGTGGTAAGTATTGTAAAATATAAAGTTTATACACTCAAACGATCTAAATGGGTCCTTCCGTTAGGGTTAACCACTATTATTCAATTTACTTCTCCCTAATTTAGAAGAAGAAACAAACTTTAATCTATATATTTTATTAAACTTATTAATTACTATTTACATAAGCAATTCCTTTTAGACATAAGTTGTAGCAAGTACTTAGGCACTATTATTAAGTGGGTGAACTAGGTATAACTAAAATTAAGGTTACTAACCCCCACCCGCCCACCCCAACTCAATTTTTTCTGTAATTTTGACACTTTTCTAATGCCACACTGTGTTACTCAACGCAAATGAGCGCGTTTGAGATATTGGGAGATTCCATGTAAGGAAAAGTTTTCAAAAAAGGGTGTACATATCTATTTTTTTAATAGGTTCAGGGGAATAGGACCTTAGTTTAGTTAACGGTGTGGGTGGGGGAGGGGGGGAAAGGCAGAGGGTAGGAATAGGGTGAAAGGGGGGGGGGGAGTGGTGGGTGGTGGGGGGGAAGGGAAAAGGAGAGACGAGGAGCTAAGAGAGACGCAGTAAGAAGCAACGAAATTAAGAAGAAAAGTAATCGTAAGAATAGAAAGATCATAATAGATGAAGAAGAAGCTACAGAAGAGGAATCATCCTCTCCTCTCCCCTCCCTCCATCCTCGTCCTGTCCTCCTGCCCTCCTCCTCCTCATCCCTCCTCCTAGTATGTTTTTACCATTATTACATTTATAACTTAGTGATATTATTGTTGTTTTTACTACATTTTTAAAACATTGTTATTTCTGTCTTCGCTACTGTTCTTTCGTTTATATTGGTTTATAAAATTTTTTTGTAACAAAAATTTTGGTGTTTATACTGTTTTAATAGTCCTGTTTCGGTTTTTTTTTAAAGTTATTGCTATAAGTAATTTGTTAGTACAAAATTGTAATCAAAACTACGCAATTTCACAAATAAGTTTTACAAAATAAATTTATTCAGAATATTTCCAAAAAATCTTGTACTCTTCTAAAAGCAATCAACCTAAGCATTATATGATATATGTGTTGTCATAAAGTCAAATGATAGAATTAAAACTTTAGTAATCATTATAATTATATACACAATGATGAGTATTTCTCTATTACCAAAGTACTTTTTTTTAGAACTAGTTCCCATTACCCTTACGTAGTCTTTCATACTTTTCAAGGATCTTAATCTTTGGTTTGTGTAAACTTCAATCAAAACATAAATAATAAAACTATATTACATATCGATATGATTGTGGAACCTTTGACTTCTTGTAAACACGTTATTTTTATAAATACTTTGTTTAAACGATTTAATATTTGAGAAAACAAAATAATTTATCGTGTTATACTAACTATATTGCAAAAAAGAAGATTAGAGAAAATCTTTTATTTGACTCTCTAATTTTAAAGACACTGTGTCCCCACGTTAAAATAAATTTACGTATTACTAGGAACAATAGTGTGCATCATGTGTGTATTTTTTCCTCTTCTTTAAATTATAACAAATGATAACTAGAATTGATAGTCCCTTATACTCTTAAAAACAAGTTTAGATAAAATTATATTTATACATTAATATACAAAAAAAATATTCGAATAGATTGTAAATAAGATGTTCTACCGCGGCGAATGAGCGAGCCCATTTACTAGTTTTACCTAAAAAAGATGCCAGAATTGTTTCGTGAAGAAAGATGTCCATTTAAGTAGAACTTAAATCATATTAAGCCTTTTAAAATTTAAGGGGGAATATTTTTGGATTAAAAATCAATATTAGATCATTTGTAAATATGACTGGGTCATTCTAAAAAGCTTCACCAAAACATTTTCATTCTCAACAATGATCCTCTTATCATGGGGTGGTTTTGGAGTCAAATTTGCTAATATCGACTTTTTTCCTCGACTGTCCCTATTAAGTTGTAATTATGTTGTATAGATTCTATATAAATTAAGTTGTAAATTACGTTCGAAGTAAAGTACTAATTATAAAAAAAACTGGGCATTTGTTTTTTATTTGATGTTTAACCTCAGGAGGTCCGGGTATCGTATTTCAATTTTTGGGATTCTGACCCCGAAATTCAGTATTTAATCAAAAATTAATTGTAACACCAGGAGGTAAAACAAACAAAAAATTAGTTTTTCAGAAAAAAATATGCAGGTGCTTGCTCAAACGGTAGCATCGAAGGACTGTTGTTAGCATGAACTACGGTCCGTCCTGAAACCGTTCGATGGGATCAGAACTCACAAAATTTCAGCCTTTAGAAAAAAATTGGTTAAGCTTGGGCACCGAAAGGACTTACGGTCCGAAGGTCAAACATAATCGGTAGTCCTGATCGTCGCTCAAGACTCGTTTCAAACAACTCTCTCACACGAATCTATAGGATGACCAACTATTTGTAGGTGAACTCGGTCAGTAGGCTAGAGGAAAATTTTCAGCAAGTTAAGGGACATGAGGGGTCAACGTAAATGATGATTACTCTTAGACAAAAATGAATTATGTCTCCCATAAAATTCCACAATATATAATTGAATTATCTTTCCATAGCCAAGACCTGCTAAAATCATTCCTCCGAGTAAAACGGTATCCATTTTAGTAAAGGCCTTCCGAAAAGACCATCACGACGGAAGAAACACCCCCAACTTACGGGGGTCGGGCGCACGCGCGACCAGCAGTCATGGCGTCGTGAGGCCGGGGGCCAACAAACTTTCCAGGTTTTTTTAAATTTTCCACTCCGTTTTTTTAAAATCCTATGTTTACATTGTTTTATGCCTAAATCATCAATTTTAGTCAGTTTAAGCATAGAGAAAACATAAATTAAAACATATCCAAGTGAAATCATTTAAAATCAAACTTAGAAAATAGAAAGCAAGGAGAGGAGAAAAAAAGGTCCATGAAACCTTACTTCAAGACCGCCAAAGCTCCGAAGCTTTCTAGCCTGCAACTTAAGTAATTTCCCGTAGATTCATCACCAGGTATGTGGGATGTCACTAGTGGGTTCCTTTCACCCATTGGAGTCATCGTTTAAGTCAGAGTTCTGATTCTCTTATCATGATTAATCCTTAGGGTTCTAGAACTTTGATATAACGTCATTGAATTTATAATATATGTTCCAAATAAGATTATCGTGTTATTACTCAGATTATTGCATGCCTTCAGAACCCTAGCTTCTGTATTTCTTGGTTCTTTCATTAAATGCTAGGTCATATATTTCAGACACTCAGGTATACATGCCTCATATAAATTAAGAATACCAAGATTAATTGTTGAATCTCAGTAGCAGTTTGTGTTTCGAGCTATCCCGTAGTACAGAACTTGAATATAATCAATTTAATTAGAATATTCATAGGGCAGTAGCATAATACCGAGTTGGAGTAGGTTTTTTAGCGTACCTAGTAGTCCTTTGAAACTAACTATGAGTAGGTGTAAGTCCCCTCTATGGACAATCAGTTGAGTGATCACGTCCAGCATGCCCTTATACTTTGGGAAGGGGTATATCTGGGTACTATTGATTTGTGCGTATACATCGGCACTCCACATTTAGTAATGTCGTTATTATCGATATTTATAGTAGCCCGCCAGTTCAGTCAAACTCTCTTACTTGACCAGGTATAAGATATTCAGGTATTCAGCGTTTCAGCATGTTATAAATTGGTCATTACATCCAATTAGTCAAGAAAATCGCAACTCACATCAGATTATTACTACTTATTTATGCTTGTTCGTTATGTTTATCTTCAGTTGTTTACTTGGTCCTACCATGATTGAGTACCAGTCAAGTATTGAACCGCATACGTGTGAGCTACATCTTCTCGTGTGTTGAGGTTTAGGTTCTCAACATCCAGATACGCATAGATCCAAATTTCTCGATCCAGTTCAACAGATTCCAGTGGTGAGTCCTCTTCTCCGCTTGTGGGAGGAGGACAACATGGCATGAGGTTCATTGATGCTTTAGTCATTAGTTTCACGTTTGTGCTAGATCTAGTTGGGGCTGTCCAGATTTTAGATAGTTTTAGAGGCTATTGTCAGACCCGTTAGGATTCAGCTTACAATTGAAGTTAATTTTTCTTTTGTATTAAATCATTGTTTTTTTAAAATATCTCAGGTATGAATATGGGTCTTCCCCATCGTGTCATTTTGTTTCATTTAAGTATGATTTAGCTTCCGCACAGCTTATTATATTTAGTATGTCATGATCATGCCAACAGGTTGTTCATGATCATGCCAACAGGGTTAGCTTGGGATCACTTGTGGTCCTAGGTTCCGTGTCAGCGTCTCGGGGGTAGCTTGGGGCGTGAAAAATGTCAAAACAACCCAAAGAATTCCAAATAATATATTTCAAAATAAAATTTATCCAACCCAATGAATTCCAAATAAGCTATTTTAAGATAAACTTTATCCACCAAAATAACACAATATTTTCAACATATACATTAAACTATGTCAAAATAAACATCACACAACTTCAAAATAAACTAAAATACGATCAAAGAATTCCAAAAATATAGAAGTCTAACATGTCAAATTGATACAACTACTCCTCATCACCCTCATTTTCCTTATCAGACTTATTATTCTCATGATCCTCACTCTCCTTATAAGACTTCCATCTCACTCATCAACCCGCAGTAAGATCCATACTGCTAACCGACATGAGGAAGAAATATTTCCTGATTCAAAAAGAAAAAGTTTGTTTGTGTGGTAAAAATGTCACCTTCTTTACCCAATGCTTAGATTGGAACTTCTGGACAATAATTCTCTAACGAAATTCAAAATAAGCAATATTATCAGAATTATATATGATGTAATTATTTTTTATAACCGTAATTACTTTAATAATGTTTATAAAAAATGTACTGTAGACTACAACATTGTTTCCCACCTCAGGGTAAAGATCTAGAGGACCTGCGGTGACGGTGATTTTTCTCTATTCTTCAAATATGAATAATAGCTTAAATGAAAGACCTTCAATCAACATCTAATGAAAATTTCAAAGATCTTGATTGTTTTCAACGACAAAGAGATTTTATCTGTAGCAATTAAAAAATTATGAGATTTCTTTTCTCCTAAAGCATTATTTTCTCAAAAATACACACGTCCACAACACATAGTTCAGAACCCCTACTTTCTAATTGGACACCATTTAAAAGATGCCAGATTCAATCATTAAAGAGACAGGTGTTTGCAAGTTGTGGTGATCTGCAGATCCTGATTGGTGCAATATAAGTTTGCCACGATGTGTATTTACAAAAGCATTAATATGTATTCTCTTTTAGAATATAGAGACATTAAAGAAAGCAACTTGAATATTTTGTTGAATTAAGCCTTTTCAAGCCTTTTTTATTGGTTTTCATCACGTGGCTTGTGTTTTCACCACGCAACTCAATGCACAAACTGGAAAAGAATTTTTAGTTTATTAGTCAGTCACTACTGATACACACATCTTCTGTTTTTATGAAGTAGTTCCTTTGACAAACCCATTAGATGCATTGAGTTCAATGACATATTTTATCAAACAAAAAAGATCTGTTACGAAACAATTAACAGTGCCCATTCTTTAAAATAACAACTAGAAAACAAAAGAGACTTTTAGTGGCATTTTAATTTTTCTTTAGCCGCAATATTTATCCTCCACAAAAATGTTTAGCGCATTTAATCTATGTTCATTGCTTTCCAATTCAACTAAAGGCTTTAATTACATTTTATATGAGTGCCGTAAAGACCATAATTTTTCCAGTAAAACGTAATATTTATAAACGAGGTAAATTACCATGCGAATTGTATTTATTAAGATCACAGTGATTATTTCGGTAATATTTGGATGACTGTAGTTATTAGGTCCCCAAATATTATTCGGTAATATTTGGATTTTCAATATTACCTACGGTCAAGATCATTTATTCTTGAGCCAATCCAAAAAAAATCTTAAAAGTGCTATATATTTTTTCACTTCGGCTCCATTTTTTTTTAATTTTTTCGTTTAAAACTAATTCTGTTGTTCTGAATAAATCCCTGATATGTTATTTTTCGTGTCATTTTTTGTCTTATCGTTTATATATAATTGTTAGTCTTTACTACTTGTTTTAAATTGTTTTGTTTTAAAGGTTTTTGTATAAGTAATGTTATAATATTGTTAGGACAAACTTTATGTAATTCAACTATGCAATTTCATCACAATTAACTTTTTTTAGAATAGATTTAGTTATAATATTCTCCAAGAAACTTTTCCATACAAGCGATCAAGACGAAGGATTTTATATTTATATTGTTGTCATAATAATGTTCATACTATACGAGCAAAATATAAAGTCCCAATGATAGAATTAAAATAACAAGTAATTAAATATCGATACAAAATGATGACTATTTTCTCTCTCACACACAGCAGTTACCAATACGTTTTTAGAACTTTTTCCCCTTATCCCTTACAACCATCTTTCATAGTTTTCAACGATCCTTATGTGTATTTTTGTGCACACACCAATTCTAAAACATTAAATAACTATATTACCCTATATAATTTTTATTTTGGAAGATTTCCTCTTAATTCAGAAACACATAATGAAAATACAATATTACCTATTGATATGATTATAAACCTGTTGGCTCTTGATAAACACATTAAGTTTTATAAATCTATATATTTTTAAAAATTTAATATTGTGAAATTACTTTATATTGTATCCTAAACAATACTTTCAAAAGAGAATATTGAGAAATATTATTTGATTCTGTAATTAAGACAACTATGTAACCACCGGTGAAATAAATACGTAACCTAGGATAAATAGTGTTATCATTTTGTAATTTTAACAACCTTTTGTCTTTTAATATAACACATGAATAACTATAATTGAATAACCTCTATACCTTGAAATAATTTATATCAAAATAGCTATAACATCAAAATACCAAAAAATATTATCTAGAGATGTTAAATAATATATAGGAATGTTAATCAGCTGCTTGTAGTTTCAACCACTCAACTTCAGATGCCCAAACTGAAAATAATTTTGTTGAGAGTTACTAACTGATCCACTCATTTTCTTTTTTATGAAGTAGTTCATTTGACCACCCATTACATGCAATTTGGATTTCAATAACCTAATTTTATAACAAAACAGATTTTGGGCAAAAAATTTAACTTTCCCGCTTCATCTTATAAGTAGCACTACAACAAAATAGCTTTAGTGGAATTTAATTTTTTCTTTTTAGCGGCAAAATTTATCTGTCACAAATACTTTTAGCGGCATTTAATCTATTGCATTGAATCCAATGTCCTAAGGCTCTAATGACATTTATATAGAGTTGCCGTAATGACCCATATTATTGCCCAAAGAACTTTCTATTTATGACACATTGTTCATTTTCGATAATATTTGGATTTTCAATTATACACTGAATTTTACAGTATCATTTATCTTAAGGCAATCGATAATCTTTAAAAGGCTATATTTTATGTTTGTTACATTTTCTTATACAAAAAATTATGAGTCATAGAGAATATTTTACGTATAAGAAAGAATCCTAAGAAATCTCCATGGATTATTGGTCCACAAGTATGAAAATTTTGTAAATTCAAGACAGATTAAGAATAACATCAAAAACATTACGAAGAGACCAAAAATCCTCGAACAACAACACTACACTCCTAAATAAAGTGGAACATCACAATCTTTTCTGTGCAAGAAATTATCTTAACTATTAAAATGAAGACTTTTCGGCTCCTTCTATGACCCTAATGGTTATTAGTATTGTTAATATAGTCCTCATCGACTCGATAGTCATTACATTCTAGTTTCATATCATCCCAACCACCTTATCTTGGAATGAACATAAATATTTTTAATGGTTATATATGCAGTTACAAAGAATTAATGTCCTTATGAACAATCAGTATGCGACACCATTCATAACTGGATAGTGGTAAACCAAGAATTTTTACACATAACAATTAAAATCTCAAAGCATAATTTTCATAGTGCTTGTCTTATAAATTCCACACATAATAATAAACACAAACAACCATACTCTCCCTAACAATCAAGAAGAAAAATGCATGTTTGCTTAACATATTTTTTCAGAAGATAGTTGTCGTAATATCCGTCAACTTTGAATCTATGCACAATCAATTAATGTGGGTAAAGTCTCTGTGCCCTCTTTGTTTATGTGCATATTTATTGCCCATAAAAGTATTTTTTGTTTTAGTGTCATTTTGGACATTGTTAGTTTAAGAAAAGTTGATCCTTATTATGCTTAAAAGAAGCTATGAAGAAATATGACAAATTATTTAACTTGCGATAAAAGAAGTGAATTTTGTCTTATCCTAAATATTCAAAGCTGAAATGCCCATGATAGAAATGTTTGTACCTAAAATGAACAATCAAAACTAATTACTTAACTTTGTAAAAGAGAGAAGAAATTTGTTTTTTGTTCCTTTTTAAACAAACTTCAGCAATTGATTGTGTAATATAATTAATCACATATTTATTGTTCCGTGCTATCAATATTGCACAACCCCACAAAAATTTTTCCCTTAAATAGTATACAATATCTATAGAAATAGATAAAGTAGAAGATAAATTTTTTTTATCATCCAATTTGATTTTTTTTAACAATGTTTTTTTTTAAAAAAGACACCAACATAGAAGTTTTTTTAAATAATACATGAATTACTATACGTACCGTAAAAGATTAAACCTTCATTAGAATAGGAGGTAAACTTTGGAGGAATGAAACTACACTTCCTAATGAGCTTAGTGTAATATATCTAATTCAACTCTCCTATAGAGAAAAAACCTACAACTAACACTAGCAGAAATCAATGTTTTTGACATTAAGACCAAATAATTATCAATTGAACATTCAACAGTATTAGGAGTTTGGACTGAGTTTTTGCAGAGAGTAATAATGTCACCTTGCGATTAAAATCATTTTTTTGTTTATAATGAAGAAACTTGTAGGATGGAAAGAAAGAGAATCTCCTTTCATCATCCTTGCTGAAATTTTTAACATAATTTTAGAACGGTCCCCAAAACGATCAAAAGAAATTAACAATAGTTTACAAGATAACGCGAGTTATATTTAAGATTAGTCTCTTTTAAGTAGGAGGAAGACAAATTTTTAAGGAATGAAAACAACTTAAAAAGACCCATATGTAATATATTTTCCATTCGACTAACTCATAATAAAAAAACCCTAAAAATAATAGTGGCATAAAATCAATATAGTTATTATTAAACAAAGTGTAGGTCTCCACATCTTTGAAAAAGTTACAACCCTGTCGGAAAGGCCCCGTTACATCAAGTCATAATTTTTTCATAAAATTTTTTTCGCATTCTTCTAAAAATCCGTTAACTCTTCCTAAAAGGGCGCATTTTTCATAATTCACAACTTTTCATTAAAGGGAAAGGCTATTTTTGGATACTAGATAAATTTACGGGGAACCCCTTCTTTTGGTGGCCGCTACATAGGTGGAGCCTAGGGTTACCTTTTATGTAGTGTGTACATGTATTATATTATATATATATATATATATATCAATATACTATCTATATAATATCTAATATAATAAGTATATATATATATAATATATATATAATAGATATATGATATATATGCTAAAAGTGGGACTATTTAGTGAAATTATTGTGAAGATTATAATGCTCTCTGATTTACCTCAATTCATATGTTATAACTAGAGAAATAAGACAAAAGAGTAATAGAAAGAATACCCAACTCAAAAAACCGCAAGAAAAAACAATTAACTTAATACAATCAACTTTTCTTGTCCACTGAGGGTCAAAAAAGAATTACAAACTTGGCTTTAAAAAAGAAGGCTTCAACCACTGAATATACAGAAAATTAGTCCAGTGAGGAGTATGCACCACTTGGCTCACCACGATCTATGTAATATTGGAAGGATCAGTAGTAGTAACTGTTGTGCTGCCAAAATAAAGAGAAAGATAATTTGATCAAAAAATCAAATTTATTCTACTAAATATAACTGTATGAAAAATTAAAGGAGATAATTTAAAAGTTTTACACAACTGAGAGAAGAGACTGATAAAAGATACAATAGCAAGAAAACAAGAAAAGCACAATAGGAAGGATGAATTTAACAAAAAAATCATGAATGATAAACGGGCCTTGAGCATGTTTATAGGTGCTTTGTTCCTTGTCACTTGTTGGGATCGGAACCTAGTAAAAATCATCACTGTAATGAAAAGAATTTATTCAAAACCTAATTTTTATAAAATGAGTTTAAAACTTTAAACTCAATGTACCCTGTCTAGTAACTTTTCATGAGATTGTTCCTACTCAGTCAACGCTGCCATGATATGTTCCTCATGTGTATTCTTTTACTCATTTCCACAACATCCCAAATAGTTTGGTGGGTTACAATTGATCACACATAAATGTATTTAATTTTTAGGGTAAAAATTAACAAATCAGTGTAACGAAACTTAAGCCCCTTGTCAACAGTTAATTTTAAATTTACGCGTCAACTTATCCTGCACTGTACAAATCAAAAACAGACTAAAGGTGATCAATGATTTTTACCGTCATCACAGCTGAAAAGTGCTTGTCCTCATCCAAAGTCGTTACTCCCTCACAATTCCTTGATTTCCTTAGTGTACGCCACATATAAGTTTTTTTTTTTTTTTTACTTTAAACATCACTAAAATTAAAGTATGTAATGAGATGAAAAATAAAAAAAACTTTACTGTTGATTGCTCTTCCTATTTTGAATGAAAAAGTTAAAACTCTGTGAAAGTCGTATAAAACAAAAATTGTCAAGAACCTAAACAATTGCTCTAACTTGTCCGTAATTTAGCCAGTTTGTGGAATTACGATTTTTTGTGTCTATACAGAACATAGAATCGATCCGTGCATCATTTTCCATGTTATCTCACTTGATATTCATATTCTCTGGAATTAACTTGGCATCATCAATCAGGAAACAAAGAATCAGTTAACTTACCCGAAAGTTCAATTGAATGTGAACCTTATGTAGCCAAAGAATCAAACTCTATCGCGCTCTTCTAAGCATCAACTACATTGTTGAAAAGGTTGTAAATGTCACTATAGATTGCACACTACTTGAGGAAACAACTAAGAATATCATGACTGATTACACTAGCTTGTCCCTCTTGGTTGCTATTCCATGTGTATCTTTGTGATCAATGACAAACATGGAGAATTAACTTTGAGTATGTAACTATGATTATAGATAAGTAGTTGAAAAGGGAATATGGTACTCACCTAAGGACAATAGCAGTTGAAAAAATGAAACAAACAGCGATAGTAGTCGTGGCGCCACTAAACTTGAAGGAATCCCAGATGTTAGGTACACAATTTTGTCTGAAAAAAATATAAGACAGATAAGAGTTTTTGTGACTGAAGGGAATGTAGGATATTCATAGTCAATACGAATTGCATAGGAAAAAAAGAAGCCATCCATATTTAGGCAAAATGAAAAGAAGACACTAATTGGGAAAACAGCGTCAAGTTGAATCAACATCCGCTCACCTCACACCACCTCATTACGTAATGAGTCGTATGAATTTCAAGTTCACTATCATAGTTTGGAGATTACATCACCAATGTCATGTATCACCAAAGAGAAAGAATCCGAAAAAGCTGTGCTATATGTACAGTTGAGCATAACACAATTTAAAGTACTGACTATTACTTCATCTGACCATTCCATCCTCTTAGCTCATCTCTTCTATGTGATGTTACTGTAATACTCATCACAAGTATTAGAGTTTTGTATGTTTTACAAATAATTTTTGGCCATCTCATTGAGTCAGCTTTATTAAGTCACATCATTTTATAATATCCCATGCAATGAAAATAAACATGAGGCTTGACATAATAGGATCCTGCTTTCTTTCTCTGATGTTCAAAAATCAAACAAGTAGGTCGCAGAAGAATATAAAGAATGATCCTATTTTTGTTTTACAATAACCAACCCGAAGATTCTGTACCTAATAAAGAAAATTCTCCCAAACCTTGGATACAACACAAGTGTAACACAAATTACTATCTATATGGATCAAGTATAGTTCGAGGACTATGCATACCCCAACAAAATAATCACCAACCATCATATTTCGAATATCATTATGAACCTCTAGAAACTAAGAGCCCTTGACCCTCTTCGCGACCATATTATATTTTCACACGATTGAGCAACTTAAGTCCTATGTATATTGATATCTATAAAACACATAGTCAGCACGATATGAAGAGTCTGGCAACTAATACTAGCCTCAGAACTCTGAAATAGTTGTTAGATGGCGCTTTTGCTTCTATCTGAATGAAATTTAAATTCTAAAATCAGAAAGTCTTAAAATAGCAAGTTTAGAACAGAACTACTAGCCCTCACTATTTGTATTTCAGAACATGCCTAATACCCTCGAAGTATTTGGGAAATGGTACAAAATTACCCTCCCATCCACCTATTGGCTCCAAAATCCCTTCTCACACCACCTATTGGGTCAAATCCCCTTGTCATCCACCTTTGGTTCAAATTGACCACTTATTTTACGGTTTTATATTAAACTATTTAAATATTTTTAAAATACTTGACGCTCAACATTTTGTTATAATTTACTATTATATATTTTATAAATGATTTCACTACCACCTCCATTACGATTAAATCCCTCTAAAATTCAATGAGCCGTCACATTATTAATCGCAAGCTACTGCCAATTGAGTTTTTTAAAATATATGAAGTAAAATTATCACATACATTCAAGTGCGACATAAAAATCCCCAATAAATTTAAAAGTCTGACTATGTTACCTCTTAAATTCTTAATTCTTACGTCTCAATTTTAAAAAAAAAAAAAAATGTTAAAATGTTACTTCTCATAGGTCACTTTTGTTCAATAAATTATTAAAGTTTTAAAACACCATAACTATTTTAAAAAAAGGTCATGATTAATCGGGATGTATTACTCCTTTCCTTTAATCATAAATTTCTAATTCAATTTTTGAAAGAAAGTGTCCTCCTAAATAATCTGCTCACGCTAATTTGGGCTTCTATTCGACTCGAATATTTTGAATGGTCCTTTTCAGGAATCTATAATGTCATCGTGTTTTAGTAGTAATTTATAACGATTTGATATATAATTGGAACTTCTTAATTGGTGGTTTCCCTTAGTCATGAGTGCGTAGTGAGTTGGTTTATCATATCTTAATACATTATAAATATAATCAATAGTTGAACGCCAAGTATTTTAACAAATATTAACAATTTAATTTTGAAAACACTTAAAAAAGTGGTCATTTGAACCCAAGATGGATGACCAGGTATTTTGGGAGGGCCAATTGTGGAATGAAAAGGAATTTTGGAGTTCACTAAGGTGGGAATGAAGGTATTTGTCCCATTTTCAATATTAAGGTTTATTTAGGCCCTTGTTCGATTGTTATTTTTACTTCATTTTTTTCATAGACCATATCACCACTTAACTGTGCTCAAATGATATCTATCTTCATCAGATATGTGCATCAATCACCTAGAACATGGAGTGTCCGACCCAAAGTACAAACCAGAAGTTAGGGCATCCTTCAAGTCAAACACAACATACTTAACCTGCCGAAAGTCTTACAAGGACCTTACATCATGCATTGCATATACACAAAAAGTAATGCGAAATTAAATACTTTTTTTTTAGAACATAATGCAAATCATTTCATATACTTTCTAACATATGTCTCAAACCATATGACATCATTAAGACAATAGTCTTCGGGTAAAACAACCCACATAAGTCGAACATAGAAAAGAACATCAAAGACACATAGTGGTGTGTCTCGGAATGCTATAAGGACTCCAAATCTTCACTTCTTGAAAGCCTTTTGAAACTCTTCCCCTTCATAGAAACTCCAATCTTCTCAAGACCCTCCATGATCTATAATATCATATCAAGCGTGACACTCTACAGTCAATATTGCTAACTTATCATTATTATCACTATTTTTAGTCCCCTTAACAATACTTTATCAAAGCTTCTTTATTCAAAATCTCAATTATATAGATGAGGGTTCAAGATTTATTAATTTCAGAATCTCTGGATTCAGAACAATCCAGACACAACAATTAGTAAATCGAAACTTGACCATATCATTCTGATTATCAGTCACTATAATAGTCTTAGTATCAAATCGATAAACCATAACCTACCTCCACCACAGAACTGAAGTCAAGTAAGCTACTCTTCCCCGGCGCTTCCTTATCTCAATTCCTTAAATGTTTCAAATGTATCACGTATGCATATATATTAGAAAACCAATTCGGTAGCCATCTTATTACTCATAACCAAATTCCTAAATTTTATACCAATAATTTTATCAAGTTTAGTATTTCTCAAATGGAAAGTCAGAGGTAGTCCTTTATGTCCCTCTCAATAACTTAATCTAATTATTTTTATATAATATATTAATGACACCTAAAATTTATTTTCCTATACTGATATATAAAAACTTCTAATCAAACCTAGCACACCATAAAAAAAATTATTACAATCGAAACTAACTAAGTAAAATTACAAAATGCAAGAATCGACTCTCTACTCTACATATAATGTAATAATTTACATTGAACTCATAATGCATCGTTGTATATATTATCGCATCCATTTAGTTCCCATAATATCACGCTTCACAACAGAGATCCACTATTCCTTATGTTTTTTAAGAAACAAAATTAAAATTTCTAATCATTCTCTAGCCAACACATATATATATATATATATTATCCTAATCTCTATATATCTATCTATATATCGCGCGCGAGACAGGTAGAGACGAGAGCGCGAGCCGCACCGCGAGTTAGCATAGCTAAACTAACAATAACCTCAAAAACCTTAGCTGTCGTTAGCCAATAATGGCCTAACAATTTACCCCTCGTCACTTGTCAAAGAACGTTCTTCCAAAGTTCCAAATTCCAACAATTTCAAATTTCCCCAACCTTGCAAAACTTCCCTTCCTAATTTAATTATAACGACAAGAACACAACTAAAAAATACATTATTCGACGCCTATATTAGTACAATATTCTTCAAAAATTAGATTGTTATTTACAAAGAAACGTACCATCAGAAAACCCACGATTGATTTTGATCTAAGCCGCTGCTCTTTTCTAGCCGCTTATTTTTTCTACATATATTTATCGCTGCTTAGTTATTATATAAAAAAATTATAAAAGTGTAAAAGTAAATCGACTATTAGGTGTTTGATATTTATTTTTCCTTAACCCCACTAAAAATAATGATAAAAACTACGGCGGTCTCATTAAATCATAAATGTAGTTATGAATAGTCCAAAATACTCTTTAGAATCTGTGAAAAGTTTTTTATAAGAATAAAAGCTCTAGTACTTTCAAAACCGATAAATTGGGGTCCATTACAGTTAGTAGGTAGCACTATTCTTGAATTTACTTGCACCCTAAATTTTAGAAGAAAACATAACTAGCCTTTATTTTTAATTAACCTATTAGAACTATTTAATAAGACAATTCCATTAAGAAAGGTTTGTTGAATAGTTAGCACTATTATTAAGGTTGTGAATTGGGTATTCGACAATGTTGTAATTTGATCCCCTTTGGTTAAAAATGATAAGTGTAATTAAGGAAATATATCCTTCCCTAGTTATATGTAAATTGTTAAATCCCCTGTGACGTAAGGGACCGATACAGTGTACGAAAATGGGGGGGGGTTAGAATAGGTTTTTATCATATATTATACACGTTAGGTATACATTTCTTGTATTTATCTCAAAGTTTGTATTTTGAATCTCCTTCCGTGCCGACTAATAATTTCTCTGAGAGTCCTATTTAAACCATTTGCCAACTCTAAGAACAACTATTTGTAAGAGCAATCGATAAATTCTACTTTCAATGTTACTATTAATATAAAAAGAAATTAATGAACATTTGCAACTAATCCATCAACAGTTATCTTTCCTCAGCCAACAAGAACTTTCTTATCGCAAATTATGGGACTCTAAATTTCATTCTTCCTACAACTAGCAAAAGCTAGCTATATTGTGGGAGAGACTCGAAGTCCCACATTAAGTGAGTATTCATCTAACCACAATTAGCAAACCTTTTTTGAGGTAGCCCTTTTTGAGGTGGGTGGTTAGTGCCTGGCCTTCGTGTGAACTTTAAATACGAAGGTTCTAAATTGAATTTTTTTTTTTTTTTTGGGTTTTTTTGGTTTGACTAATTTTAATTTGGAGTTATTTTATTTTTTCATTATAAACACCCATTAACACTCTACTGCATTTATTCGTTCATCATTTATCTTTCGTATTTTTATTATGCTATTTGCCTCCTAATGAAAGAAAATATTGATTAAGAATTAAAATAAACATATAGTTTGATAGAGTTTTCGTATTTATTCTACTTTAAATAAAAAATACAAGATTTTCTCTAATAATAAAAGGTGGTATTGGAGATAATAGTTTTCGCGTCTCTTTAAATATGTCCCCTATCGTATTGACACACATTGTTACATGATCCAAAAGTCGAGGTTATGATGGAAGGCACTCCAACAACCCCGCACCGACCCTAACCAAAAAAAATGTGTAAGCCGAAATAACACATATAAATGAGACTCCAAAAGGGTGGTCAGGCTACAAATGAAAAGAAAAGAACAACAAAGAATATTCAAAAACATGGTAGCATAAGTATAAAGATCACCTAGTACAACTTTAAAGTATGAAACACATCATAAGTCTCTGATAAGAAATAAGGACTGAAATATCACATGCATCTAATGTTAATCCAAAAACATGATTTCACCACCACTCCAAAAAAATCTTCAAAACTAAAATGATCAGCACTAAATGATACCCTAACTAGTAATCTCTGCATTAAAAATGATTTAAAGTGTTCTTAGAACCACCACCAATGCTCAGTTGGTAAGCTAACTAAGTAAAAGGAATTAATAATCTGCTTATTATAACTAAGGATGCTTCCCCCTTCATACAAAAAGTCGCCGACTCTTGCATTGTGCGGCAAATTTATATTAACCGGCGCGAATAAAGAAATGCATTAAGGAACCCTAATTCAAGACGGAGAGTTTTCTACAACAGTAGTTTTTCCTCACAATTTGATTCAATTGAAACAGGCATATGGTTTACTTCAAGACTAGTAAGAACAATCACAAGCACAATCACAACAATATCCCTATATTACAAGCCCTCTTGCACGCTCAAGTAAATCTTAGTCGATTTCTCAAGGCAAAATGATATAACACATATTGTTATCGTCGATAATTATGTGGCTGTATCATTACACTAATACTAAAATGATATGTACAAGAATAAAAAGAGATACATCCAAATCGTGAAAAGCAGCATAATCTAAACATGGATGAAGTCCTCCACACTACCATGAATGAAGGAAGATTTTTAAAACGAATTACCAGAATCGAGGAGAGTCACCGCGTAAAAACTAACATCAAGACGAGGCGAGAAAACTACTAGAAGAAAACACACCTACCCCTATCCGAATCAAGGAGAATGACTTTTCCCAATGTGGAAAAAAGCTAGCACACACTTATCGTAATTTACTAGTTCAGATTGTAAAAACTTGAATTTAATAGATGAATAGTGAATAAAAGAAAGAATAATTAGAAAAGTATACGAGTAGAGATGTTACCGAACAAGTTACTTTATCTTTCATCGTCAAGGATTAAAAAAATAGGATATTTATTATCTATTCGACTACATTTAAGCTCTAAGGAAAAAGGAACTCCATTAGGCTACTTGGTGATTCTAACAAGTAAAACCATATTTTGTACACATTATCTTTTATCCATCTGTTACCCTTATCATTTATAGTTTTTTTAATCTAATCACTAAACTATAGGGTAGTAAACTTGAAAAACACAACACATGTACCTATTTATGTCCTGAAATAAACATAATTATAGAAAGAAAACAACATTTGCACATATTGAAATGTATTACTCAGATATAGATATTTCAAGTCAGAGTAACTTAGCAACACAAACAAGATGATGAGAGGGGAGCGAGTTACAAGTTCTATCTCACACCACCATCCTTTTTGATGCATCTTGAATTAACATCCTTTTTGTAAGCTTATATTAATTACCAAATTAGTCATTCTGGACAGTGTTAACTGCAAAAGAAACGAAATAGCATCATAAGGAAAAAGTACAATTCATCAATTAGTTATACCTTTGGCAAAGATTGATTGATCATATAATCCAACAACTCTTTTACACTATTTTTTGTGTGCGACGGCAAAATACCATGCCAACATTCAAAACTTCAATTCAGCACAAGAAGCACAAATGTGCAGGTTTTATAACTTCAGAGCATGTTGACCAAATCCATTCTTAATAACAGTACCTCGACATAAATAATTGTGTCATACAATTCAATGGCTTCCTCAAACATTACCAACCATGAAGCTCGTAGAGCACAGTCTAGATGGAAAACATGTCCACATATGTATTCCATCTCTGTTGAATTCACACCGAAACATATTGACCCATCATCGTCCGACGATTGTTTACAAACTAAAGGATAATACAAGAAACCACAAAAACATCACGACAAAAACAAGGTTCACTGCACAAATTCACAAACCATGGCGGAAAATGATTTTCTTTGCTAAACTGCTACAAATTTCTGTTACCATCCTTACATTAATGATCTCTAGGAAAATTAGACGTAAAGACTCTGCATTTCTTTTTCTGTCCCGAAATATGTATTCCTCTCTATCAATATCTGAGTAAAATCAATTGATTAAAATGAAAAAATTGAATCAGTTCAATAAAAAGATTGTAAGTGTTTTTTTAATTGACGCAAACAATTTGATAAATATCTACATCTATATACCAAAAAAGTATAACCTTTTGATCTTGGCGACTTCTTTGAGAATCATCCAACCAAATTAGGCAAAAACCATTTAATATCATGTTAGGATACGTCACACATGAAGATTCTTTTCAAGAAACTCTTTACTTTCGAACAGCATATTCTGTTCCACCTTTTGGCGACTTAAAATGTTTTTCGAAAGATCAAATATCTATCTCGAAATGTGCCTGAACTTGAAATCTTTTGCCTGACGCTCGCCAACCCACTTTATTACCAACATTTGAAATCACAAGAGCATAGGGTAGCCTTCGCCATAGTTACGCTCTAAACTATGATAAAGTTCAAGCCAATTTACCTGATTCCGTGGCAGACATTTAGCAGGAATCTCTAACTATTTGATTTCAATAGGACGATTGAAACGCATAAACATAGAGAAGTGTTAGAAGGTCCACCAGTAGAAAGCAAACACTTATGGCTATCAAAATATTTGAAAAAACCATAGCTCAACGAGAAAGCAAAAAGTGTTATTCTTACAATACTTGTATTATGAGTTAAAATGTACAGAACAGAAACAATATGAAGGCAGAAAAAATTTAAAATAGAAAATTACTCGAGTCCACAGAAACACTGTGTGTGCTTAAGAATTTTACTCCCTCACTGTACCAAGGTTATGGATTAATTTCTTTTCTCCCAAATCAACGATTAGACCTGTTAAGAGAATAGCGGTACCCACTCAAACTTCTTAACTTCAACGAACTGAAGTAACAACAACAAGTCCACAACAGACCAGCGATCGACACTTTGATTTTATTTGAAGAAATAAATGCAGAGAAAGAAAAATTTCAGTGTTTTCAAAATCCAAACATGTCTTCTTTTTATGCCAGTTTCAAAGCAAGGACCTGTCTGTTCAGTGAAACTGTTCAGACCCAATTTTACCAGAAAGTTTGTCTTTTGGAAAAATAACAACTTTTCGAAAAATTGTGTCCTTTTAGGAAAGTAAACGCTTTTCGAAAAGTACGGACTTTTCCGCAATGTACCGTTACCCGCATATGTATAAAGATAAATATTAACAGGATTTATTTGATTTAAACAAATTGATTAAATAAATTTGTCCACAAAAATTATCATCACGTCATTTGCCAACCAAATCCCAAATCCAAAGAAATGGACTTTCATTTGCACTTTGCAATGACTTTTCATTTTTCCCTCCAAGTAGTTCCTCTTTTGGATTTCTCTTTTTTCTTTTCCATTCACCTTGTCTAAAACCCAACAATCCCCCACATATGGGAAGGCTCTTGTTAAATACATTGCATGAACAAAAAACTTGTGTGTCTTGTAGGTAAAGGTTAATCGCATCTGGATAGAGTAGTTCCTTTAAACTTTCCGTATTGCACATATATCGGATAATACTCGGTCAATCCGGTAGATTTGAATCTTGAACCGTCGCGCTTTGATATTTATCCTAGAAATATATGTCACCATCACAACCCTTGAACTGTTGCGTATTTCGCATTGTTTTGTTCGTTTCAAGCCGTGAACACCGATCTTGGATAGTACGTGCTTAAGACCTGGTCCCCCACCCCCCTTACCGTTGGATTCTCTTGAAGCGGCTTACGCTTCACACTTACTAGTGATTTCTAATGTGTTATCACATAGTATACACCATTTGATATTCCCTTATCAAACGGTAGAAATCATAAAAAGGTAAAGGTGGTTTTCTCGCAAAGAGATCAGTGTCCGAGGTGGGAAGGGGAGGATTTATGTTGCGGTTAGTGGGTATTGGGGGGATATCCTTATGTCTTTATCCCCTTGTTACTAACATTGTCCTCATCATGAGAATGGACCATAATCAATATTAATATATATATTTTGACATGTTTGAACTCATCATGACGTTTGTTTTTCTCTCTGACCTAGATCTTGGGATCTCCAGTCTTCTAGGTAAGTTACTGCACATTACTTGTTCTCCGGCCATAGTCCCATTCCCGTCGATGATTTCTCAACCCCCTCGTCTATTTTAGGCCTTTTTAGTGGATCGCGACACATTATGCTTTGACTTCACATAGTCACTGTGGATAATTCCACTAGATATCAGATGGTCTCACCTGAGTTATTCTTCGTCTTATGTGACGAGACCTTGCGTTATACATCATGCGTCCCCCTTCCTAGTGCAAAGCTTGACTATCACAATGTTGCATATAGGGGGCCATTGGTTTGGGGCCACAATGGAAGATCTTCTAAGACATTCCGGAGCCATTCACTTCTTCACCTGCCTTGTCTAAACAATGAATTCAACTCCATTGTAGAGCGAGCTATACATCTTTGTTTGGCATAATCTCTCAATATTCGCTCCACCAATAGTAAAAATATCCACTTGTGATTTTGTTTCAGTTGACCCAGTTAATCCAATTTGCAGTCGACTATATCCTTCAAGAACGGCTGATATCTGTTGTAATGTAAAGCATAGTTTTGGGGGGGGGGGGGGGGGGAAGGGGTGGTCCGTCTAAGTATCCCAAAACTCTCTTCATTGCCAACCACTTGATTATTGATTAGGATTACTTTGTCTCACTTGGCAGTTTACTGATAGCGCAAGCTCTGTCTGGTCGTGTACATTTCATGACATACATTAAGCTTCCCAATACGCTAGAATAGTCCAATTGAGACTGACTTTTCACCTTTATTCTTTGCAAGATGAAGATTACATCAATTGGTCTTTCCCCTTTTAAAATTCAAAAATTTGAATTTTTTCAAGTAGCTTTTGAATATCAATGAGTTTGAGACAAATGCTAGAGCCGGTTAGGAGTTTTAGAATTGTAATTCCTAATATCACAGTCATCAACTCCCTAAATCTTTCATATCAAACTTACTAGCCAGCATACGCTTTGTAGCTTTTATATTAGTCAATGTCTTTGCTCTTATAGCATATCATCTACATATACGCATAAAATAACTTCCTGTTGTGAGTATTTTCATGTTAAACAACATTTATCACATTCATTGATCTTAAATAATCCCTTTGACAACACATGTTTTGCTCAAACTTTGCATGCACATTGTTTGGTGCTTGTTTTAGCCCATAAAGTGACTTAATAAGTTTTTCACACTGTCTTTTCAATTACCCATGAACTAGCAAAACCCTCAGGTTGTTCTATTAATTTTCCTCAAATTTCCTCTTCAAGCTCTCCATTTAAGACGGCTGTTTTCACATCTTTGATGAATTTCCAAGACCGTATACTGCGCTAGTGCAAATTACATCCGAATTGATGTAATCCTAGTCACTGGCGAGATTGTCAAATAATCAGACCTTCTTTTTGTCTAAAACCTTTGACAACAGTCTTGCTTTATATTTGTCAATAGTTCCATCGTCTTTCATCTTCCTTTTAAAGATCCATTTTGAACCCAAGTGTTTGTCCCTGGAGAAGATCAACCAACTCCAAGTATGAGTTGCTTAAGATGATTCATTCACTAGTACTGCCTCCTCAAGAGTTTAGTCGCTAGACAACATTGCTTCTTTAATTTTTTAGCTCATTTTCAAGAAGAATGTTACATACAAAATCTTATCCAAATGAAGTAGATGTCTTTGACGTTTACTGCGTCTGGACTTTCCTTCTTCAGTTTGTTCATTCTCTTTTGGTTCTCTTCTCTGGGTTGTTTTAGTCCCCAAACCACTAGAATGACTCAATTCGAGTTTTATCCGGATAGATCTGTCAAAAAATATTTCGCCTATCTGATTCTCTTACCGTATTATCATGAATATCCGGATGTTTCCGGGGACATTATAACCAAAAATCGACATGGCCCTTACTGTTTGTGACATGTATCCCATGAGTACACATTCCATATTCTTAGGTCCTATTTTTACCCTCTTAGGTATAGAACTTGGACTTTGGCTATACCAGACCCCCACCTTTGAAATATTTCAATTGGTTTTCTACCTTCCATTTCTCATATGGAATTTACATTTGTCTTGGTGAGGCACTCTGTTAAGTATCTGATTTGCTGTAAGTATAGCTTTCCCTCCACAGTTCTGTGGTAAACCTGAACTTATAAGTATTCATCATCATTTTCTTTGAAATTTTTTTTCGATTTTTTCTTTCTGCAATTCCATTAGACTTAGGACAAAAAAAAGTGTAGGGAGGTCAGTAAGTTTGATGGATTTATTCCATTTTCTAACTGTTAACGACCTTTTAGAGTCGTTTTGGGCAACAGATTTTAGATTTCTGGAAAAACTGCTGGGACGACGGATGTAACGGACAAACCGTCCATAGGTGGCACACGACGGCCCTCGGGATGATGTTGTCGTCCCATGACACTTAGAATTTTGAAATTTGGTACTTGGAAATCGACTCGCTGTAAATTGTGACGGACCTGCGGAGTGCCTTCACATCCCACGCCGAACCGGCGTGAGTTTTCGTTGGGAAAACACTTCAACTTTTTACAATTTGGTATAACAGAAACGAGTTTCTGACCGTCATGACGAGGAACATAACGGACTTACACTTTGACGGTCGTCACAGGCTACGGATTTCGATGAGCCTGCTACGACCTGTGTGATCTGTACGTCGCAGCACTACGCCCGTCACAGGTTGCTCAGTCCCAGCAAATAGGATTCCTCTACACTTTTAGGGTCGTTTTGGACTATTCCTTTCCTGTTATTATAAGATTGAGGTTAAATATTAATAGGTCTAATTACTGTGGGGGTTAAAACTGAGGTACCTTAAGTTAATAGTGGGTTTTTAATTGTCCTCCTTTACACTTAATTATACTTTTAATTTAGGGAAAAGAAGGAGGGTTTGAATAAAACAAAACAAAGAAAAGACAGAAAGAGAGGAGGTAACGAACGAGTATAGATAGAGCAACGAAGAGGATCGCAATGATTTGAGAAGATCGCTTTTTGATTCACTTCTTAGGTTGGCGGTAGGTTATGGTTTTTTACGATATTCGTATGAACTCTTAATAGTGAATATAATGTGTTGATAGTATTGTAAACCCTTCTATGTGCTTAAATTGTATGCTTGCATGATTGATTATGAAATTGTGATGATTAATAAATCATAGAGCTATTGAATCCGCAATCTTATAAAGAACCCTAATTCGCTTGATTATTATAATAATGAGAAGATGATGCCTTAGTATGAAAGAAGGCTTGAATAATTATTACATGAGAATGATGATGCCTTAGGGTAAAAGAAGGCTTGATGAATTAGGTGATTCCGGTGCCACGTTCCGGTACCAGGATAGAATGAATATGAGGATTATCGATGTCATCGTTCCGACAGCCAGGATAGAAGATGATCGGGTGCCACTTCCGGTTACCGAGGATGAGAATATGAGGGATCGGAGTTTCACTTTCCGACACAAGGATAGAATATGGATCGGGTGCCACTGTGTCCGATACCAGGAGAAATATGGAGTCGAGTGTCACGTTCCGACACCAGATAGAAATGGATCGGGTGCCAACGTTCGGTACCCCGTAGATCTGAATATGATCATATTGCCACTGGTTTCCGCACCATGATAGAAATAGAGGACGGAAGTGTCCGTTACCGACACAGTAAGAAAGATAATGAATCTTGAAATATAATGATATACTATAACCTCAACTAATGATCATTAATTCCCAAATAAGATGGTATTGAGGCTTGAGTCCTCATGTGGGTTGAACTCGTTGTATTTATTTGTGAATTCATGTTGTTATTGCTACATGTTAGATTGTAGTTGATTTAACATTATTATGATATATACTGTTCCCTATTTGAGTTGCCGATGATATCTACTCAGCTACTGTGGTTGTAACTGACCCACCTACTTTCATTTAATGTTTTCCTCTTGGTTATTTGTGTATGCGCAAACGTTCCGTCAACTTCAACTCACCTGCAGATCTAGCCATCTTCACTTCAACGGAAAATTCATGGTGGACTAAAATGCGTCTAGCTGACTGTGTCTTCTTCTTCAAGTCCTTTGGCCTGACTTCCGGCATTGACTAGCTTTTTAGTTATTTTGTGCTTATACATTCCCATTAGAAAATTTGAAGATAGATGTTTCTTGTGATATGACTTCCAGATTTGTGGGGGGATAATAATAATAGTATTGAATTGTTTTTATTATGAGTTTAAGTCTTCCGCATATTTCTGGTTGATATATCTTGAAATGTTAAGTTTAGATGGGTTGGTTCGCCACATAGGAGGTAGAATGTGGGTGCCAGTCGGCAGTCCCTGATTTGGGTCGTGACAACTTGTATCAAGCATTAGGTCGTTGGTCTCATCCACAAGAACACGGTCTAGGTAGGGTCTTAAGGACGGTAGGGGCGACGCCTTTACTTTTCTTTGAGAGCTATTAAGACTTTTAGGAAAATTTCCATTCTTTCTTTCCTTTCTTTCGTGCTACTTACTTGAGTCCATTGGTATCTGTGCCGATAACGAATTGGTATCGACCATCTTCACCTACTAATTTCGGCAGATGGTTGAAACTAGAGCAAAGACCGCAACCAGCAGCAACAAAACGTGAAAGACAAGGAACGACTGAGGCAACGCCACTTGGGGCTGTAGCTCGTAGAGCAAACTGCAAGAGGGCCGGGAGACGGTCGTGGGAAACGTCCTCTAGAGAGAAGATCAAGCAACCTAGCCCATCTGATACTAGGGCGGTGACTCCTCCACCGACTCGACGAGGTGAATGACAAGGGCAGAAGCTGAGAAATGCCACCTCAACCTACCCAGAGATGATCAACAGGTACTTTTCTTTCTTAGTGGGTTAGCCTATCAGGTCAGGCACCTCCCGTGGTTCTGCACCACACCTCCACGGTTTCAAGTTATCGACATAGCGGCTACTTGGTCTCGCCCCGCAGTGGAGGCATCCGTGGATAGAGACACATTCCACGTCTGACTACTACGGCCATTATGACAAATGCGCATCAGCTGAACTTTTCAATTAAGTTCTTGAAATTTAACCTCCAGTCTTTAAGGGCCGAATCAGAGGATGCCTACGTTTTTGGTTGATTTCATGAGCTACTACACAGATGGGTTAGTAGTAGAACGGTTGGCGTTGAGTCTCGTGAGCTAGTCGTTTCCAAGGGAAACGCCAAAACGTGGTGGGCGGTACATGTTAGTGTCAACAACAGAGGCACCACCTATACTTGGGAATCATTCTCGTAACCCTGTTTATGGAGAAGTATATCCCAAGGACTTTGAGAGATGATAAAAGGGGAGAGTTCTTTGGAGTCGTAGAAAGCAAGGGAGTGATGTACAGTTAACACGTTAGAGAGGCTAAATTTGCGCGCTAAGTCCAGATACGGCCACCCACTTTGTTTCATCTCACAAGAACGGATTCGCCGTTTTGTGAAGGGGTTGAGTCAGAGTTGCGATTTCAGCCTTACAGTGTAGCTGCTACGGCAACATCCCTTCCAAAGGTGGTAGACCTTTTGTGATAGAGTGGAAGGAGTGAAGCCAGACGCACTTCATCACTACATCGACATCGAAAAGGTTTCGAAGGGATGGCGAGTTTTAATGGTCTCACTCGTAGCACAGAGCTCCGGAGGTACTCAAGTCCGTACCCAATTCAGTCCTTCACTAACAACTGTAGTTGGGGGTCCACCTCAGAACGGTCACACTCTCCGAGAGACCTATGCCTGAACACCCGCGAGTGTTAGGATGTGGAGGTTGACCACATCAGAGGTTTATTGTCCAAACCAGAGTTACAGAACCCCACATCTAGAGGTAGAGGAGGTCATTAGAGGCCCGCTTTTGTTCGAGGACGTGGTGTCACGACCCAAATCAAAGGAACGCGAACATGCACCCAAACATTTACCCTCCTATGTTGAGCCCGAACCAACCCACCTCAAACCTTAACTTTCACGATAATCAACCGAAAATTCGTGCGAAGACTTAAACTCATTATAACAACTTCATACTATTATTGTTTATCCCCCAAATCTGGAAGTCAATCGACACAAAGACACTCTATCTCAAATTACTTGACTAGGAATTCTAGACAAAATAACTAAAAGCAGTCCCGCCGGAAGTTCAGCATCAATACTTGAAGAAGAGAACCCGTCCAAGCTAGAACGCATTAGCTCCACCCTGAATTTTCCGATGAGTGAAGACGGGCTAGTTGCTACTGTTGAGTTGAATTGAGGAACGGTTGCTGCATTACACACTAAGCAAAGAGGAAACATGAAAATGGGGTCAGTAACACCACACGTACTGAGTAGATATCATCGGCCAACTCAAAATAGGGAACATTATATACAAAATAAATGTAATCACCTACAATCACTCACATGTAGCAATAACAACGATGAATTCTATCAATACACTACAACCGAGTTCACACATTAGGACTCAATCCTCATACCATACTCTTTGGGAAATTAAGTTCAATTAATTGAGTAGATATCATTATCTTTCAAGATTCATTTATCTTGTCTTTCTCTTGTGGCGTACGTGACACTCCGATCCTCTGCATTTCTATCCGTGTGCCGGAACGTGGCACTCCGATCCTCATTCATCCTGGTACCCTAGACCAACAACCCCCCGTGGCACCCGATCCATTTTTCTAAATCCTGGTGTCGGAACGTGACATCCATCCTCATATTCATCCTGGTACCGGTACGGTCACCGATCCATTTCTATAACCTGGTGTCGAACGTGACACTCCGATCCTCATTCTATCCTGGTACCGGACGTGGCACCCGATCCATATTCCTATCCTGGTGTCGAACTGTAAAGACACACCGGGATCCTCATATGTCCATTCTTCCTGTACTCGTTGAACGTGTTGCACCGATCCCCTAATTCATCAAGTGCCTTCTTTACCTAAGCATCATATTCTCATTATTATTTATCAGCCTTCTTTCATACTAGGCATCTCATTATTCCTCATTTATAATATATCAAGTGATTAGGGTTCTTTCAAGTTTAGGGATTCAATAGTCTTCATCATGCTTGTTAATTCATCACCATTTATAATCAGTAATCATGCAAGCATACAACTTAGCACATGCAGGGTTTAACAATACTATCAACACATAATATCACTATTAAGAGTTCACTTACGAATATCGACAACATTACCCATAACCTATACCTCCACCGAAAATTGCATCAAACAACTATTTCTCAAAATCCTTTGCTATCCTCTTCGTTGCTCTTATTGAGTCGATTTCTCTCTCTCTTGCTGTTCTTCATTTTTCTATTAAACCCTTTCTTCTTTCTTCTGGTTTCCTTTTTTTTCTTTTTTATTCTTCTCTTCTTTCTTTTCTCTTTCTTTGATCCCTTCTTTTAATTATTGTATTAGAATGATCTTGTGAATTACTCTCTTTACGTATTACTTTTAAGGTTACTTTATCTTTTTAACTCTTTTACCCAAAATATAGTAATATAAGAGAAATAACCACTTACTTAAGTACCTCTTACCCGCCATCTTAGACTTAAACACTCGAATTTAAAATTAAAGCAGGAATAGTTTAAAAACGTCCCTTAAAACGTGTAAAGAAATCCCCGGAACCCGAACTGGATATTCGTATCCGTGAAGGCCCTCACAGCTGTGACGGTCCGTCCTGTTCCTCCTTCATGACTGTCAGAAACTCGTTTTCTTGTACCAAATTCTCAAGTTGAAGTGTTTTGCAATGAAAACCACACGGGTTCGGTGGATGTTGACGGCACGCTCCTGGCAGTCGTCACAATTGTACAGCGAGTCGATTTTCAGTACCCATTTCAAAAATTCTAAGTGTCATTGGACGACACTCTCTCGCGGGCCGTCGTGACTAGACGTCCGTGCTTTACATCCTCGTCCTAAGCCCGTTTTTCAGAAATAAAATATGTTGCTCAAAACGACTAACATGTCGTTACATATATCCAATTTAACCCATCGCTCCCCGAACATCTAAAAGAAGAAAACATGGCAGAAATGGGTACCTGATCTGTGGAACAGCATGTGGGTATCTTTCTCGGCATATCTGCCTCCTTACTCCCAGTGGCTTCTTTCAAAACCGGTCGATTCTTCATTGCACCCTTGATGATGCAATCTCTCTGTTACCTCACTTGCGAACATTCTCTATCTAGAATGCACAGTTCCTCCCAAAAACAATTCTCATCAAGCAAAACTGAATCCCAACGTAATGTAATTTCCATCCCCATTTATCTTTTCAACATCGACACATGAAAACAGACCGGATGTACTCCGGACACTCCGGAGGCAAGGCTAACTCATGAGACCACTTCCCTACTCGTTTTAAAGAAGAGTCTTCAAGGGACAATGTCCCCTGGCTAAGCTTTGCCTCTTTTACAAAGCCCCCTGCATCAACCCAAACCTTTCATTGTGAAACTTTCAACACAGACTTGTTTCACCCTCCATGAACTCTAAGTCCTCTACCTTTCGATCCTTGCATATTCTTTTTGTCTACTTTGCGCCGCTAGAAGGCTTTTATGATGTACCTTCACTTTCTCATCGATCTCTCCAAAAGATCAGTAACCCAAGGTCTAACTTCGAATGTCACATCCAAACCAACGCAAGGGAGACCTACTATCCTACCATACAATGCTTACAAGGGGCCCATATTAATGCTTGAGTGATAGCTATTATTGTATAAAAACTCTTCCAAAGGTAAAGAAGCTATCCCAATTGCCCCACCAAACTCTATCAATCACGCATTCAGCGCGAAGCATATCCTCCCAACACTTGAATCGTTCGCTCAGACTGACCATCGTCTGAGGATTGAACCGTGGTACTGAAGTCCAACCTGTACCCAATTCCTGCATGCAATGTTTTCCAAAACTTAGAAGTAAACTGCGTACCTCTATCTGATATAAATGGGATAGTGAACCCCATGCCATCGGAACGATGTTCTAGATGTATGATTTTTTGCTAACTTCCTGCATTGTGAGTCCACCTTGACCGCAGAAGAATGAGAGACTTAGTCCAAATCTGTCCACGAATTACCAAATTGAATCAAACGTTCCCAGTGTCTTGGAAACCAAAACCACAAAGTTCCATTGCAATATCTCTCCCACTTCGCATCCCGAATGGGCATCTTTGAAGTGTTCCTCCCCGGGCCCTTTGGGTTCATATTTCACTTGTTGACTGTTTGGCACACTTGGCAATCGGAGTCAACAAATTGCGGCTTCATTCTACTCCCCCAAACGTGTTGTTTTAAGGTCGCGATACATCTGGTTTTGCACCCGGTGTATAGAATCCTTGAACTATGATCTCTGCAGAATAGGTGTTGATCAAATCATCAATGCGGGTACACATACCCTTCCCTTAACTCTCAACATCACTTTCCCTCCTCGTCGATTGTTGCTTCTTTAGCCTCTCATCGCAACACTTGTATCTCCGGATCTCGCCTTAGTTTTCTCATCATCAAAACTGTTTTCTCCTTAATCTTGTCAAGAAAAGAAGATCTTGCCTCCACACTATCCAACCAATCTCCCTTTCTTCCTTTATTTCCACTCAGTCAAGTCGTTAGCCAGAGTCTCTGAACCTCTCTACCAATGGGCGTCCTAGAGCTTCAAATGTAGCTAGACTTCCCATGCTTCCGCTCCGTTTAAACTACTCACGGCGTCTGCCACACATCGCCTTCCCCGATGATACAAATAGTGAGGTGTAGTCCGTTCAGTAGTTCATCCATCTCCTTTGCCCTCAAGTTCAAATCTTTCTGAGTAATGACATACTGAAGGCCTACGATGATCGTTAGACCCTCACACCATAATAACCCAATAAATAGTGTCCCATTGCTTCAAGCAACACTACCCCGCGGCCAATTCTCCAAGTCATGGAGTTGGATAGTTACGTTCATCACTTAATTGTCCTTGAGGCATAAGCAATCACGTTCTCATCTCTTGCATTAGCAACCGCACCCAAACCGTAATATGGATGCATCACAATAAACCATGAGTTCTTTACCCTCTACCGCGAAGGTGAGATAGGGCGGGTAGTCACAAAGTCTTAAGCTTCTGAAAAGCTTTCCCCACATTCATCTACCATACAAATTGGAACATTCTGCTGTAGTCAGTTGCGTCAATTGGGAAGCAATAGCAAGAAAAATCACTTTGACAAGCGGCGGTATAGCTAGCTAACCCAACAAAAATTCACCACAACAGTACCTTTTGTACCTTTTCACTACCACATACTCACCCAACCGGTGTAGAAAACACGAATCAGGCATGTCAAGTAATTCACAATGCAAATTTTACCATTAGCAAATGAATAAGATACATATGAAAACGTGTAGGCCAGGTCAAATAACCGATGCCAATGCAATCACAAAAACCAAAAGATTACCTGTGATAACAGCATCAGACGCCCTCCGCGTTAGGATCTCCCAGGAAAGCGTACGAATGGTCCCTCCTATCGTTTGTCTGTCCATTGCCCTACCATGTTGCGTTAGTAGTGGCTCCATTTTTCTCCATCATCACTCACTGCTGCCATTGTGATACCACCATTGACCGTCGACCACCACGTCCTCCAAAAAGCGGCCTCTACCATACCACCTCTACCTCTAGCTAGTGGGGTTCTGTAACTCTGGTTTGGACAATACCCTTGTATGTGTCCAACCTCCCCACATCCATAACACTCTCGGGTTCAGCATAGGTCTCCCTCAGAGTAGTGTTGACCGTTCTGAGGTGGACCCCCAACTACAGTCTGTATGAAGACTGAATTGTTCGACTTGAGTAACCTCGGAGCTCTGTCCTCTAGAGTGAGAACCATTAACTCGCCTCCCCTTCGAAACCTTTTCGATGTCGATGTCGTGATGAAGTCCGTCTGGCTTCACTCCTTCCACCTCTATCACAAGTCTACCACCTCTTGGAAGGATGTTGCCGTACCGCTACCTGTAAGGCTGAAATCCGCAACTCTGACCTCAACCCCTTCACAAACGGCGAATCCGTTCTTGTGACTGAACAAAGTTGGGTGGCGTATCTGGATAGTGCGCAAATTTAGCCTCATACACTTAACTGTCATCCTCCCTTGCTCAGACTCAAGAACTCTTCCCTTTTTCTATCTCTCAAAGTCCTTGGTATACTTCTCCATAAACAGGGTAGAGAAATGATTTCCAAGTCAAAGGTGTGCCTCTGTGTGTTGACATCAACTGTGACCGCCACCACGTTTGGCGTTCCTGAAACTGATAGCTCACGAACTCAACGCCAAACCAGTTCTACTATACCCATCTTGGTTAGTAGCTCAACATCAACCAGAAATCGTAAGCATCTCTGATTCTGCGCCCTAAAAGACTGAGGTTTCAATTTCAAAACTTACTGAAAAGTTCATGCTGATCATTTGTCATATAGGGCCCATAGTCAGACGTGGAAATGTGCCTATCCCAATGAGGCATCCATGGGGGAGCCCTGGTAGCCGCATGTCGTACCTCTGAACCGACCGGAGTGTTGGTGCAGAAACCACTGAGGTGCCTGACCCTGATCGGATAACCCACTAAATAAGCGTACCCTGGTTTTGATCATCTCTGGGGTAGGTTGGGGTGGCATTTCCTCCATTCTGCCCTTGTTCATTCTCCCTTCCTATCACCTCCTCGGTCGGTGAGGAGTCACCCCCCACTATCAGATGGGCTAGGTGTTGTCCTCTTCCTCTAGAGGACGTTCTTCACGACCTCTCCCACGGCCTCTTTGCGTTGCCTTCCTCGAGCTACAGCCCCAGTGGCTGGCTCGTCGTTCTTGTCTTTCCGTTGTTGCTGCTGGTGCGGTCCTTGCTCTAGTTCTAACCATCTGCGAAATAGAGTGAAGATGGTCAGATACCAATTCGTATCGCCCATACCAATTGGACTCAGTGTAGCACGAAAGAAAATGAAAGAGATGGAATTTTCCTAAAGTCTTATAGCCTCTCAAGGAAAGAACAGGCGTCCCCCTACCTTTCCTTAGACTCTACTAGACCCTGTTCTTGTGTGATGAACCAAGAACCTAATGCTCTGATACCAAGTTTGGTCACGACCCAAATCAGGGACGCGACTGGCACCCCACATTTACCTCCTATGTGAGCGAAACCAACCCATCTAAACCTTAACATTTCACGATATATCACAGAAAATAATGCGGAAGCTTAAACTCATTAATAAAAACAATTCAATACTATTATGTTTCATCCCCAAAATCTGGAAGTCATCATCAAAAGACATCTATCTCAAATTACTTGACTGGAATGTCTAAGAACAAAATAACTAAAAAGCTAGTTCACGCCGGAAGTTCAAGGCATCAGACTTGAAGAAGAAGACCCGTCCAAGCTAGACGCATTAGCTCACCCTGAATTTTCCGATGAAGTGAAGACTGGCTAGATCTACTGTTGAGTTGAAGTTGACGGAACGTTTGCTGCATTACACAAATAACAAAGAGGAAAACACTGAAAAGTAGGGGGTCAGTACAACCACACGTACTGAGTAGATATCATCGGCCAACTCAAATAGGGACTATATATCAATAATAATGTAAATCAACTACCATACTCACAATGTAGCAATAACACAACTGAATTCACTCAATAACTACAACGCAGTTCACACATGAGACTCAAGCCTCATCCATACTCTTTTGGGAATTAAGTCATTAGATTGAGTATATTCATTATCTTTCAAGATTCATTATCTTTCTTCCTCTTGTGTCGGTACGTGACACTCCGATCCTCTATTTCTATCATGGTGCCGGAACGTGTCACTCTGATCCTCATTCTATCCTTGTACCGGAACGTGAACCCGATCTTTTTCTATCCTGGTTCGGAACGTGACACTCCGATCCTCATATTCTATCCTGGTACCTGGACGTGGCACCCGATCCATATTCATCCTGGTCGAACGTGACACTCCGATCCTCATTCTAATCCTGGTATCCGGAACGTGTGTGGGGGACCGTTAAACTGTGCCCACGCCACCCAAACGTCACCGCTATCTATTTTCTCCTTGCTAACGATCTTACTCCGTCCTCTCTATTCATTTATCTCTGCTCTTCCGAGACTGGAACGTGGCACCCTTCCCCTAATTCATCAAGCCTTCTTTTTACACTAAGGCACATTTTCTCATTATATAATTATCAAGCCTTCTTTCATACTAAGGCATCATCATTACTCATTATATAAATCAAAGGAATTAGGGTTCTTTCAAGATTTGGGATCAATAGCTTCATCGCTTTGTAATTTCACAATTTCATATCAAATCTGCAGCATACATTAACCATAGCAGGGTTTACAATACTATCAACACATAATATTCACTATTAGAGTTCACTACGAATATCGCAACATTCAACCATAACCTACCTCCACCGAAGAATTGAATCAACAGCTATCTTCTCAACAATCCTTGCTATCTCTTCGTTTCTCCTCTTGACTCGTTTCTCTCTCTCTCTTGCTGTTCTTTCTTTTGTTCTGTTTTATTCAAACACCTCCTTTCTTTTTACCCTAATTAATTAGTATTAAGATGAAAGAGGAGGACAATATAACCCACTAATTAACTTAAGTTACCTCTTTTAACCCCCAATAATTAGCTATTAATAACCCTCTAATCTTTAAAATTAAGAAGGAATAGTAAAAACGTCCCTTAAAACGTGTAAAGAAATCCGACCCGAACTGGGACGTCTGCGTATCCCGTGTACGGCCCGTCACAGCTGTTGCGGTCCGTCTGTTCCTCCGTCATGACGGTCAGAAACTCGTTTCTTTACCAAATTCGCAAAAGTTGAAGTGTTTTGCAACGACAAACTCACGACGGTTCGTCGTGGATGTGACGGCACGTCCTGCAGGTCCGTCACAATTTACAAGCGAGTCGATTTCAGTACCCATTTCAAAATTCTAAGTGTCATGGAAGACACACCTCCTCGACGGGCCGTCGTGACTATGACGGTCCTCGTTACATCCGTCGTCCTACCTTTTTCCAGAAATAAAATCTGTTGGCTCAAACACTAAACAAGTCTTCTTACACGTGTGGTCGAGGTGAGAGTGGTCATACAAGCCGCAGAGGTATGGGCAAAATGGAGCCACTACTACGCAACATGGTAGGGGCAATGGACAGACAAACGATAGGCCCATTGTTACGCTTTTCCCGGGAGATCTGGAAGCGGAGGCGTCTGATTGCTAGTTATCCAACAGGTACTTTTGGTTTTGTGATTGCATGGCATCTGTATTCTATTGACCTGGCTCCACGTTTTCATATGTACTTCAGTCATTTTCTAATGGTCTTACAATTGCGTGTGAATTACTTGACATGCCTTTCGTTTGTCTACATACACCGGTGGATGATCTGGTAGTGAAAAAGTACATGGTCTTGTTTGGTGAACTTTGGTGGGAGCAACACTTGTAGTTTTGGTTTGTTAGAAATGGGTGACTTGATGTAATGTCTGGTAATGACTTGGCTTTCTTTCTCTCCAATTTTACGATGCTTGGATTGTATGCTAAAACCGTGACATTGGCCAAGCCTGGACAGATCCGTTAGTGTGGGAGGGTGACTACACTCCATCCGGTGCGTAGCATCTCATTTCTTCTGCTAAGAAAATGGTTAGTAAGGGTGTTTAGCTTTCTTGCCCATCTCAAGGATGACAACTACCCAAGTCCTTCGATTGGAGTCGGTTTTCGGTAGTCCGCATTTTTTGGAGTGTTCCCTGCAGATCTATCCTGGTATTCCACCAGATAGGGATATATGACATTCTGTATCGATCTTGACCGGGCACACGCCATTTCATAAACCCCCGTATAGATGGCTCCCAGCGGAGTTTAAGAGAGTTAAAGCTCACTTCAAGAGTTTGTTGAGCAAGGGCTTCATTAGACCAAGCGCAAATCTCCTTGGGTGCTCCGGTTTTGTTTGTGAGAAGAAGGATGGGAGTTTCGGATGTGCATAGACTACCGACAGTGAACAAGGTAATATTAAGAAAAAGAAATCCCCCTCTTCCCTCGCATTGAATGATTATTCGATCAATTACAAGGTTCTTGTGTCTTCTCCTAAGATTGACTTGAGATCCGGTTTCATCAATGGAAAATACGGGCAACGGATGTGCCAAAGACGTGCTTTTCGAAAGAGGTATGGACATTACGAATTTTGGTGATTTCCTTTGGTCTACGACCCGCCCCTGCTGCTTCCTGATCTTGATGAACGGGATATTTAAGCCGTATTTGACCTCTTTGTGATCGGTTTCTAGATGAATACTGGTATATTCTAAAGTAGAAGGAACATGAGGAGCAGTTGAGGGCTGTGTTGGAAATGTTGAGGGAGCAAAAGCTTTACGCCAAGTTTCTAAGTGGGATTTTTGCTAGATGCAGTGTCCTTCTTGGGCAATGTGGTTTCGAAGACGGTGTTGATGGTAGATCCTTCTAAGATTGAGACCGTGAATAATGGGTAGACCCCCTAAGTGTCAGAAATACGGAGTTTTGTTGGGTTAGCTAGCTACTACCGAAGAACTCGCTTTGTCAAGGGATTCTCTTCTATTGCTTCCAATTGACGAACTTGACTAAGTTTCCCCCCCCCCCCCCCCCCCCCCCATAAAATTGGTTATTTTTTTTAGTTTTTTGTTTTTTATTTTGGTTCCCCCCTTTGTTTTGATATTGTTATGGTCAGATGAAAATGTGAGGGAAAGCTTTCAAAGCTCAAGACTCTGTTGACTACTTGCACCCAATTTCCTTCACCTTGTGCCAGTGAAGGATAAGAATTGTCATTGTCCTATTGTGATGCATCCCATTCGGGTGTTGGGTGTTCAGTGCTAAGCAAGAGAAGAACGTGATTGCTTTATGCCTAAGATAATTAAAAGTGTCCTGAACGTAACTATCCAACTCATTACTTGAATTGGCGCGGTAAGTGTTTGCATTTAAGCAATGGAGACACTATTTATATGTGGGTTCAGTGTGAGGTCTACACGGATCATCGTAGTCCTACATTATGTCTTCCCTCAGAGAGATTTGACTTACAGAGTAGATGGATGAACTACTGAATGACTATGACATCACTATTTTGTATCATCCGGGGAGCTAATGTTGTGGCAATGCCTTGGTAGAAGGGGCGGAAGCATGAAGTCTAGCTCATTTGCAAGCCTCTAGACCCCATTGGGCTAGAGAGGTTCAGACTCTGGCTAACGACTGATGAGTTGGAAATAATGAGAAGGAGGATTTTTGGCTAGTGTGAGTCAAGATCTTCTTTCCTTGACAGATTAAGGAAACAGTTTGATGATGAGAAACTAAGGCGAATCGAGATAAAGTTTGCGAGAGAGGCTAAAGACGCAACATCGCCGAGAAGGTGTGTTGAGTTAAGGAAGGGTATGTGTACCCCGCATTGATGATTTGATTCACACTGGTCTGGCGAAGCTCTAGTGCAAGGTAATTCTATAGCATCCTGGGTGCAAACCAAGTGTATCGCGACCTAAAACAACACTTTTGTGAGTAAATGAAGCGCAATATGTGTTGACTTTATTTCCATGTGTCCAAACTGTCAACAAGTGAAAGATGAACACCAAGGCCCGAGGAAAACACTTCAAAGAATGCCCATTCCTGAAGGAAGTGGGAGAAATTGCATGGACTTTGTGGTTGGTCTTCCAAGACAACTGGGGCATTTGATTTCAATTTGGGTATTGTGGACAGATTACTAAGTCTCCTGCTCATTTCATTCCGGTCAAGGTGACTCACAATGCAGAGAAGTTGCAAAAATCTACATCTCAGAAATCGTTCGATTGCATGGGGTTCCACTACTCCATTATATCAGATGAGTACGCAGTTTACTTCTAAGTTTTTGGAAAACATTGCATGCGGATTGGGTACTAGGTTGGCCTTAGTACCCGTTCCATCCTCAGACCGATGGTCAGTCTTAGCGAAACCGATTCAGTGTTGGAGGATTGTTAGCGCATGCGTGATAGAGTTTGGTGGCCATTGGGATAGCTTCTTACCTTGCAGAGTTTTCGTACAATAATAGCTATCACCCCGTATGATATGGCCTCCATTTGAAGCATTTGTATGGGAGGAGGTTTAGTCTCCATTGGTTGGTTTGATGCATTCGAGGTTAGACCTTGGGGTACCGATCTCTTGAGGGATTGTTAGAAAAGGTGAAGGCATTCAGAAAAGCTTCTAAAGCGGCGCAAAGTATACAAAAGATTGCAGACCGAAAGGTTAGAGACTTGGAGTTCTGGAAGGTGAACAAGTCTTTGTTGAAGGTTTCACACAGAAAGGGTGATGCGGTTTGGCAAAAGAGGTAAGGCTAGTCCAAGGTAATATTGGACCATTTGATGTACTAAGCGCTTAGGGTAGTGGTGGGCTTATGAATTAGGCCTTGCCCCCAGGGCTGTCCGAGTGCATCATCCGGTATTTCCTGTGTCCATGTTGAAAAGATTACCTGAGATGGAACTACATTATCCGTTGGGGACTCAGTGTTTGTTGAGAGAACTTACTTATGAAGATGAACCAGTTGCTTATTAGAATAGAGAGTTCGCAATTTGAGATCGCGAGAGATTGCATCCATCAAAGTTCAATGGAAGAATCGACCCGTTGGAAGATGCTACTTGGGAGAAGGAGCGATAACAAGAAAATACCACATCTGTTTACAGATTCAGGTACTCATTTTTCGCCATTGTTTTTCTTCTTTGATCTTGTCGGGGACGAACGATGGGTAATTGGTATCTATTGTAAACTACCCGTTTAGTCGTTTTGAGGGCAACAATTTTATTCTTGGAAAACTTGCTGTGGACGACGGATTCACTACAAACCGTCATAGTCCACGACTGCCCGTCGCGGGAGGTGTCGTCCATGACACTTAGATTTGAAATTTTGGTACTGGAAATCGACCACTGTCAATTGTGACGGACCTGCAGGACTGCCGTCACACGTCCACGACGAACCGTCCGTGAGTTTTCGTTGCAAAACACTTCCCTTTTGAGAATTTGTAACAAGAAACGAGTTTCTGACCGTCTACGGGAACAAAAAAAAAAAAAAAACAAACAAAACCCGGGAAACCGTTACAACTGTGACGGGCCGTCACAAGGCTACGTGAGTTCGAGGGAGCTGCGACGACCTGTGTGACGGACCGTCTCAGGCACGACGGCCCGTCACAGGTGCGCTTCACCAGGCAAAATAGGATTCCTCCTCCACTTTTTAGGGGTCGTTTTGGACTAATTCTTTCCTTAATTATAAAGTTGAAGTTAATATTAATAGGTCTAATTACTTGGGGGTTTAAAAGAGTAACCTTGAGTAAAAAATTAGTGGGTTTTTATTGTCCTCCTTTACACTGAATTATACTTTAATAGGGTAAAAAGAAGGAGGGGTTTGAATTAAACCAAACAATAGAAAGAACAGCAAGAGAGGAGGACGAAACGAGTAGAGAGAGAGAAACGAGAGGATAGCAAGGATTTTGAGAAGATAGCTTGTTGATTCAATTCTTTCGGTGGAGGTTAGTTATGGTTTATTTTACGATATTCGTAGTGAACCTCTAATAGTGACTATATGTGTTATAGATTGTAAACCCTGCTACGTGCTTAAATTGGTAGCTTGCAATGATTATGATTAAATAAATGGTGATGAATTAACAAAGCATGAGAAGCTATTGAATCCCCAATCTTGAAAGACCCTAAATTCGCTTGATATATTATATAATGATATGATGATGCCTTAGTTGAAAGAAGCTTGATAAAATTATATAATGAGAATGATGATGCCTTTAGGTAAAGAGGCTTGATGAATTAGGGATCCGGGTGCCACGTTTCCGGTACCAGGATAGAAATGAATATGGACAGTGTCACGTTCCGACACCAGGATAGAATATGGATCGGGTGCCACGTGTCCGGTCCAGGAGAGAATATGAGGATCGGCAGTGTCCACGTTCCGACCCAGGATAGATATGGTCGGGTGCCACGTTCCGGTACCAGGATGAATATGAGGCTCGGAGTGTCACGTCCGACACCAGGATAGAAAATGGATCGGGTGCCACGTTCCGGTACCAGGATAGAATGGACGAGTCGGAGTGCCCACGTTCCGGCACCAGGATAGAAATGAGGATCGGAGTGTCACGGACCGACCACAAGAGGAAGAAAATAAGATCTTGAAAGAATAATGAATATACTCATCTAATGAACATTAATTCCCAATAAGTATGGTATGAGGCTTGAGTTCCTCATGTGTGAACTCGGTTGGTAGTTATTGATGAATTCATGTTGTTATTGTCTACATGTTGAAGTATTGTGAGTTGATTGACATTTATTATTGATATAACTGTTTCCTATTTTTGAGTTGGCCGATGATATTACTCAGTACGTGTGGTTGGACTGACTCCCCTCCTTCATGTTTTCCCTCTTGTTATTTGTGTATGCAGCAAACGTCCGTCAACTCACCTCAACAACAGCAGATCTATCTAGCCAGTCTTCACTTCACGAAATTCAGGGTGAGCTAATGCGTCTAGCTTGACTGGGTCTTCTTCGTCAAGGTCTTGATGCCTTGGAACTTCCGGCATGGACTAGCTTTTTATTATTTGTTCTTAGACATTCCTAGTTAAGAATTTGAGATAGATGTTCTGTGATGATGACTTTCCAATTTTTGGGGATATAATAATAGTATTGAATTGTTTTTTATTAATGAGTTTAAGTCGTCCGCTTATTTTCTGTTGACATATCTTGAAATGTTAGGTTTGATGGGTTGGGTCGCTCGCATAGGAGGTAAATGTGGGTGCCAGTCTTCGTCCCGGATTTGGGGGGGTCGTGACATAAACTATTTCTGCAAATGTAGATTCATATTCTCACCTCTATCACTCCTGATCTTTTGATCTTTTTATCTAACTGATTTTCAACTTCGTTTATATTGCCTAAAGCATCTAACTGCTTCATCCTCCTTACTATTTAGCAAATAGACATAACAATATCTAGTGCAATCGGCAATAAAAGTTATTAAATACTTTTTTCCCACCACCACTTGATGGTGTTGATTCATGTCACAAATATCCGTGTGCTCAATTCTACCGGATTTTGAATTCCTTTCAACAGATTTATAAAATGCTTAGCATACTTAGATTCAACACAAATTTGACATTTTGATTTATTGCACTCAAATTTGGGCAAAATTTTTAAGTTAATCAAGTTTTCGCAAGGTTTTGTTATTAACGTGTCCCAAACGTTCATGCCATAACATTAGACCAAGCAAGTAAGAAGAAGCAAAATCTTTATTCATATCAACTGCATGCATTGAGTTTGAAAAGGCCATCATTAAGGTAGCCTTTTCCTACATACATATCATTTTTTGCTACTACTACTACTTTAACCGAAACCAATACAACCTCTTAATCCATTCTTGGTCAGAACTGGAATTGAAACTTTAAATTCTTTCTCATCCGGAACATAATTAGACCCTATTCACAGTCACCACCTTCCTGATGTCATCTTTAATAGGACTTTGCCAGTTCCCCACCTTTGCCACAACGAGTTTGCATAAACATTTTTCTCAGTAAGTGGCTGGAGTATATGATGAAAATAATTCTTTGTTGTCGGTCACAGAACCTGCGATGAAGGCAACCAGAATCTATCCACCATTCTCTTGGATTTCCAACAAGTTACATTCTGAAACATTGCCGAGAATCATCCATTTTCTCCTTGATTCATCATCCAATTTGCTTGATCTTTCTTTTTCTTGTCCTCTTAGGACCCTGCGCCTTCATAGTCCTATGACCATGTTTTACCACAATTAAAGCAGTTTTCCATTGAATTTCTTCTTAGGAGGGATTGCCTTTTTGGACCAGATTCTTTCTTTCTTTTCTCTTTAATTTTGTGGAATCTTTTCAACAGGATTTACTCCAGATATTGCTTGAATTAACCACGTGACCTTTTTTCTGCGCCTTATTATCTCTTCGATTCTCAACCTATTATGAGATCATTCCACAAGTCATCTCCTTGCGTTTGTGTTTCAAGTAGTTTTTAAAGTCCTTCCACAATGAGGTAACTTTTCAATAATTGCAGCCACTTGAAAAAGCATCATTCACATCCATCCTAACATTAAAGGTTATGTGAGTAATTAGGAAAAACTTAATATTTCTAACATAGCAGGCCAATTAAATACATTAACCTTCTGCAATGGAGATTTCATGATTAGACCTGCAATTCTTGAACTTGGGGGTGACGACAGTCTACTGTCTATCATCTTATAGTCCAGAAATTTTGCCACAATGAATCTCTTCATTCCGGCATCTTCTGTTTGTACTTCTTTTCTAAAGCATTCCCAGAGTTCTTTTGATGTTTTGGTCATTGCTGTAACACATTGTACAATGATCATCTTGCAGACTCACTCAAATATAATTTTTCAACACAAAAAATCTGAGTGTGTCCCATGCTTCTGTTTACCAATATCGTTCATCGCCCGGAGTTTTCATTCATCTGACAACAGGAACATTCTCATTGAATGAACTTCTGCAGACTCAACGTAGTGAGATAGAAGAACCTCTTTTTTTGCTGCCACCTCTTAAGTCTACTCCAGAAAACTTTGCAGGTTTCTCACCGGTGCTAGCATGCATTTGAAGATTAGTGCAACCGTTGTTTGTTTGCAGCACTACTGTTCGCATTTGTTTGCCTTGAATTAGTCATTTTTTTTTGTCATAAATGACAGCTTAATGAAGTATTAAAATACTAACAGTAAAGAACAAATTTTACCAAACTGTTTCTGATTTAACATAAAGTTTTTAGTTCTTTTAATCCGTTATCGAATGAATATTTAATATTCAAGCAGAGTAGAAAACCATAAAGGTTTTAATCTCCGAAACCTCAATACAGAACACTGTAAATTTCTTAAGATTGTTATTCTCTTACAATACTTGTATTTATGAAGTAATGAACAGAAACGCAATAACATGAAGCAGAAAAAAATTTAAAATAGCATAATTAATCCGATCACAGAAACTACTGTGTGTGTCCTTAGAATTTAATCCCCCTCACGTAACCCAAGGGTTTGGATTATTGCTCCCGCAAGATAAAACGGATTAAACCTGTTAAAGAATACGTACCCTCAAACTTGATTTTAACTTAACGAACTGAAGACAGCAACAAGTCACCCAACTCAGTCGATCGACACTTTGATTTTATTTGAGAGAAAAATAAATGCAAAGAAAGAAAAATTTTCAGTTTTTTAAAATAAAAAAATGATCTATTTTATAGCCATTTTCAGCAAGGAAACATGTCTGTTCAGTGAAATCGTTCAGACCCTTTAATCCAGAAAGTTTTGTCTTTTGGAAAAATAACACTTTTCGAAAAAATTGTGTCTGTTAGAAAATACCTACTTTTGGAAAGTACGACTTTTCGGAAAAGTAACGACTTTCGCATGTTACCGTTACCCCCGCAAATTTATAAGAGATAATATTACAGGATTATTTGATTTAAACTAAAAAATTGATTAATAAAATTTTTGTCCAAAAAAATTTAATCCAAATCACATCATTTTGCCACATCCAAGAATGGACTTTTCATTTGCACGTTGCAAGACTTTTCATTTTTCCTTCCTCCTCCTCCTTCCTTTCCTGCCAAAGTAGTTCCTCACTTTTGAATTCTCTTTTTTCTTTTCTCATTCACACTTGCTAAAACCCAACAAAAGTTGGGGTATATTCCTCTAGGATAAAAAAAAAGCTATGTTTTGATTCGAAAAGTTATGCTTCAGATGAAGATAAATGTTAAAACCACTCGCATGATCTACAAAAACACTGTCCCCAAGGAGACAATCAAAGCTAATCAGTAGAATGTTTGTGTAATAATCCAACATGCTTGACAATAAAGCCCCTAAACTTCATGACACCTTGGTTTAAAAATTTTACTATGATACTTAAAAAAAATCTTTTTAGAACTTGGTAAGAAACAATAAAATTTAAAGACTATTTTGAAAAACTAGAAACTTTAAAACCTTACACAAAATAGAATTTGCAACAATTAAAAATAATAAAACAAAATATGTTCTCAGAAAAAATATTGACCCCACTGAATGCAAATGTTTCTTAATAAATTTATTTTCCCTCAAGTATCAAGGTTGATGGATATCTCCTTTCATAATATAATAATGTTACTCAACGGTGTTTAATACTTAAAAAATCAATTGTAAGTCAAACAGTACACTTAACACTATATTTGACTAGGAAAAAAAAGAATTCAAAAATGTGTCACTGAAAAATAAGAGAAACCCATCTATTTTAGAGAATAGTTTTACTAGTGTGAATGACTAGTGTTGTGCTTTATCGGAAACGTCACAAACCCATCAAAAAAATCACAACACCTTAAGAAAAATTCATAAACTTTTCATCCAGTGTCAGCTCTTCTGAAAAGTCCAGCAACTCTTCAGAAATGCAAAATTCTTTATACAATTTACAAAACTCTAAACTCTTCAATTTATAATTCACATCATTTTAGACCTAAAAATTACTACTCTGCCATCAATAATTGTGCCTTGAAGTCTTCTTTTTAAGTAGATCCCACAGCAAGCCAATCCTAATATTGATCTCAAATCCTTTTTAATTTGTTAAAAATTTAAGGTTTCATCAGTTCATGAAGAAGAATAAAAAAGAAATCTCTCCTATCGAAATGCACAAACAACCTCTACATCAAAAATTATACAACTCATTTTTTGTTCAATTCATTACTGTTATGTTTTTCCATTTTTTCACCCCTATTTTTGAAATGTGTGTTATGTAACGACTCAAACGAGTCATGATGGAACCCACACTTAAACACTCCTATGTGAGAGCACGAATTAATCCAACCCTACATATATTTTATCATTCAACTTCTGATATACTTAATGATAATGCGGAAATTAAATGTTGATTAGTGTATGGAAACAACAAATCCATTAAAGCTACTAACATGTAATTTTTCAAACCTTAAAGTCATAACATTAAAGGAATAAATCTTTTCAATACTTAGTCAAGAGTGTTAAGACAACAAAATATATTAATAAAATAGTTTATTTTCCCAAATCTAATGACATCATGTCTGACCGGAACGCGAGAGAATCTCAAGAGCGTTAACAATAAGTAGCTCAACCGGGAACCCTGATATGCTGTGACTAGCTGGGCTGAGGGCATGTCAATACCTAGTTACAGTTCGCTGCCTCCCTAAAGGAAAACACAAGTAGGGCATAGTAAGGAGAAACATTTACTGAGTAAGTATCATCGGCCAACCCAAAATAGAAATAAATATAAAATTAATAGTAGTATAAGTCCATAAATACTTAGTAGGTGGCAAGCATCAAATACCTGAAACATGAACCAGTGACAAAAATACTAAAGTTAGTACACAACCAATCCACACTATCAAGCACACTATGGGGACTCAATGACTCCCCAACACACTCATTTTAGAAATGGGTTCTTTGAGATTGATCCATTCAGTTAATTCAATATTTTGTTCCTTTAATTTTTACCATGTCAGAAATGTGACACCTCTTATCCAATTATATACGTGTTGCCGTAACAGGACACCCTCCTTCAATAATACCGTGTCAGAACTTGATACTTACTTCCGATCCATAATATCGTGTTTAGAACGTGACACTCTGATCAATAATAATATATCGGAATGTTTACCTTTGATCAATAAACCGTGTCGAAACGTGACACTCTCCCCACTCAGATCTATTAATTTATAAATTTCATTTTTATCCCACGGTTTACTACATAACATATTTTACCAACCCTTGTTTATTCACAACATCACTTCGATGTCATAGGTATCAAGAACATGATTTTGACGGTCTCAAGGATTTTCAAGAAATCGTGGAACTTCAAATATCCCTCATGCTTACCATCACTATTAAGTCCTTTAAATCAAATAGAATAAACTATAAAGTACCTCCACAAAGAAGTGAAGTCAAGCAAGCTACTTCCCCCGTGTGTTCCTTTACTCAATGCCTAGAATGTCTCTATTTGTATCAATTATGAATAATATATCACAACCAATCCATATCGACACTCATATTAACATAACAATTCCTAAATTTTTATACCACCTAATGTATCAAGTTTAGTATTTTCAAATAGAAGCCTAGAAGTTAAGTCTTATTTCCTCTCAATAAATTAATCTAATTATATTTATATCATACAGTAATACACCGAAATTTTAATAACATATACCAATATATAAAAACTTCTATAGAAACGTAGCACCATAAAAAAAATTTATTACATCGAAACTAACTAAGAACTCATTAACTTCAATCCAGCAGGAATTAAAATTAAAGAAGCAAGATCGACTATCTACTATACATAGTAATTAATATCTCGCCTCCCTCAATTAATTCTCATGTTTTAATTCATTTATTTACAACACACGATTTTTTTTCCCATTACTAATCAATCTTTACAACAGAGAACATACTTGTCCTAAGCTTTAAGAAGAAATTTAAAACATTTCTAATCGTTTCTCTGCCAACAACGTATGTCTATATATAAGTCTGCTAACCTAACATAACCTCAACTTTATCATATTAGCCCATAACGGCTAACATTTTCCATCACAAATTGTCAAAGAACGGTACTGCCAAAGTTTCAAATCTAACTTTCACAATTTAAACATTTGCAAAATTTTCCCTTCCTATTTTATTAAAGGACCAATTACGCACTAAAAGATACATCCATTCCATCCATCGATGCTATAGTAGTACCATATTGTTCAAAATTGATTGTATTTATGCAGAAAACGTACCAAGCCAGAAGAGCCTTATTTTTTTTCTACAAATATTACCCTCTCATTATTATATACGAGAAACTAACAAAATGTGAAGTAACCCACTATTAAGTTTACCATTATTTCCTTAACCACTAAAATTATATAAAAATTAACCCAATTAACTCACAAATGTAGTTGTTTTTATTAACATTCCAAATACTCACTTTAAAGTCTATCGAAAAATATTTTATAAGAAAAAAACTCTAACCTCCAAGGCTAAATGGTTCATTACTTGAGTTCGTTACACTATTATTGAATTTCTCTCTTCCTAATTAAAAATAATAATCAACTAGCTTAATATTTTATTAAAATTATTAGTATTATTTACATAAGCCAATTCCATTTAGATATGGTTGTTTAGGGTCAGTAGTTAGCACGATTATATACAAAGAACATAATGAACATTTGCACCTAACATACTCAAAGTTTCGATTTTCGTAAGAAAACATAACTTTCTTATATAAATTTTGGGACTATAACCATTCATATTCCACACTACAAAAGCTGCTATTAATTTGGGAGAGCCTCGAAGCTCCATACTAGGTAGTATTCCACTCTAACATAAGTAGGCAAACCTTTCTGAGGTAGCCCTTCTTTTTTGAGTTGGGTGGTCAGCGCTTCCTGCGAAACCGTTTGAAACGAAGGGTGATAGATCTGATTTTTCTAATCATCGATAAATAAAGGAGAACATGAAATTAATAGAGTAAAAACAATAAAATTCTTATGACATAAATGAGCATATTTACCACTTTAGAAAAAACCTAGTATACATCTTACCATATGTAGTAAGGCTGTGTATATTTCACATAACATGAAAAGCTTTGATTGAAATTGATATCTACCTGAGGATATTAAGTACTTGAATAAACTCGGTCCTCTTGGTAATACTAGATGAGATGAAAAGTTTTTAAATTAAAGAAAACAAAAGGGAAATCAAAACCGTAAGACCTTGTGAATTACAGGCTATATGTAAGTATTTTTTATAGTATTTTAGATAGTTTTATACTCTTCATGTCTTAGTTGGTGCACAACTTTCACATTCCTTAATGACAAATAAATAAAAGCATAATTTTACTGGGATAAGGCATAAGCCCCCCTAAACTATGACATAAATATCAGAGACACACCTTATTTAAACTAATGTCCTACCCACCACCCACCGACCCAAACTATTTTTTTTTTGTAATTTGGTTCAACTTTTGACTTTAATTGCACACTGCCTTACTCCATGCAGTTGAGGTACGTTGGAGATATTTGGATTACATGTAAGTCAAAAAGGTGTATATATTTTTTTTTAAAAATTGTTCGGGGGTAATAGGACTTATTTGTCCAGGTGTGTCAGTGATATTTGGTTCATAGTTTAGTCAGGTGGGGTAATTGTAACTTTCCCTCATTTTACTATATCATATTTTGAATATAATATATTTAATATGTTTGATAAATATATTGGGTGAAATGATGTACTTCATCTCCTCTCTATTTAGTGATTTTTGGTATGTACCTCCCTATATATATAAGAAAAATAATAAGGATAAATATTAAAGGCCATTAATAAATTATTTTTTATTATTATCTTAATGTATTCTCCTAAAAATGTGAAGTATTAACAACAATCAATTGAAAAAGACAGGATAAATGTAAAGCGAAAAAACCCAATTAACAAATCACTTTTGAAAAAAATCACTTTTTTTGAACTATAAATAAAACTTCTAACGATTTACTTAATAATGGATAAGAAAAAATCTTAATAGTTTAATTAGCTGATTTAGATGAACTTTTGTCACGCCCCGTCAATCCCCGGGGAAGCGGACTAGAACCTAGAAAACAATTGATCCCAAGATTACCTGTTTTGCATGATCCATGGCAACTAAAAGACAATAACATAAGCATGAAGTAAATCATAATTTTAAACTTTAAAATATGGGAAATAATATCAATATCCTCTATAGCTGAATATTTGTATCCTGGTTATTTAATACAAAAAAGGTTATTCACTCATACAAACGCTTAAAACTACTGATGTCTGATGAGTCTCTAACTAATTAGAATGCTAAGACATGCCCCCAGCTGATTCTAGAAGGCAATCTGAAACTAAATGACAAATACTGAAAAGAAATTTTTTCGTATTATCCTTATAGAATGAGGACTAACCGCTGAATTTGCTGAATGGAGATCAAAATCGTCTAAGGCACGATTAGGATGTTGGACCAACTAAACCTACATAACGAGAAGATGTAGCGCACGTATGTTTCAGTCTTGACGGCTACTGCGCATGTAGGGGAGAGGCCAAAAGCTGAAATCAAAAAAACATAACTGAACAACCACTCAAAGCAAGTAGAATAATCTGAACATGATATACTAATTCTGAGCAATTGGATAAATGAAAAATTTATAACAGGCTGAGATTTGATACTACTGATCTGTAAATTGGTCAAAGATTTAGAAAGGTGTGGACTTTTGAATATGGGAGTTACTAATACCGATAATAAAATCCACTGAGGTAAATGTGGAGTACATGTATACGCCCCATCGAACAGACCTAATAATATCCTTCTAGAGGTATAGTTAAACCATGCAGGCGTGATCACTGGCTATAGTCCAAAGAGGGTACTTACAACTACTTGTGCTAGTAGTTTTTGAGACTAATTGGGTAATGCTGAACCCAAGTCCAACTCAGTATAATGCTACTTCTCCAATGAATTTATGTAATTAACTGATTATTACTGAATTTCTGTAAATAAAGATCAACTCAAACTGAATAGGCAAACTTTGAATGGCACACTTAATATGATCATGATGCAATAATAACTGAGCAGTAATTCGAAGTAAGTGAATATCTTACCTAGCATGTGTAATTCAAGAAGTAAATAAATGCATAGCTAAGATACTCCATATTCATGCCCAATTTTTTTAATTAGGTAATAACATGAAATCTGATTTGGGGGAACAGATAATTAATAAATTCATGAAGTTATGTCACATTCTAGAAACCCTAGGTCTAATCATGATATGTAAATCAAGAATCTGACAGAATACTATGGATCAATGGTGAAAGAAACCCGCTAGGAAATCCCACATATCCAGTGATGAAATCACGAAGGATCACTTAGATTTCACAAGGGCTGGGAACTGCGGTAACCTTTTTGCATTCTTCAACAATAGTTTTTGACCTCTTTCTCTTTTCTTTCTTTCGTGCTTTTAATTTTCATATTTTGAATAATGATATGACTTTGGTAAAGTTTTATTTATATTTCTAGGTTTAAACGACTAAAATCTAACGATTTAGGGTCGTACAACGTACTTAGGTTTTAACCATGTGGGAAAAGACCACAAGACCCCCGATTTAATTTATATTCGGACAAACAACCACCTGGACTGACGGTCCTTCATTCAACACCGACGGACTTCCTGTTTGAGTCCGTAGGTTGGGTCTGTTCGATCGACATACCTTTACTAAAACTACATAACATTTTTACTCGAAGTCTATTTTCGCATGGTTGGTAGCTATTTTAAAAGCTAAATCAATTATCTATCTTATTGTAATATCATGTTATACAAAAATTCCACATTTTGTGCAAGATTTTATGATCATTTGAAGTTACCAACTTCTTTCCGCCCTAACTACTACAATGCCACCACGTACGGTCAGACGTACAACCATGAGATCAATGAAGGTCTTGCTGGCCAATCGTGGTTCATGTCCAGCGTGGGTAAATGGGTATTGATCGCTGGACAAAGACTCATACCGTAGGTCCTCCTTTTTCCGTTGTTCAACACTTTGTCATATTTCTTCTAGGCTTCAGACCTCAAACGAAGATGTGCAAAATGGATCGTGGGTCAGCTCTGGTTCGTTGATTGCACCTTCAGAATGCTAAAAAGCTTAATTTTGGCATGTTTTTGAACAGAGTGTTTAAATCATCTCCCCTGGGATCATTCGTTCGGCCTCGAATGAAGACTAAAACTAGCAAAATATAGGGAGAAGAGATGCAATCGCTACTTACTAAAAAACACTTGGAACGTGACATTCTACGAACTTAAATTTATAAAGAACATGCAAATACGCCTGAAAATGCAAGAGCAATGGCGGGCACATTACTCTATGACTACAGTTATGCATACTAGAAAACAATGAGAACTATTACCACCTCAAGCTGGAGTGGATTCGGAAGGAAAGAGGTGAGTAGACATGGTTTGTGGCTGCTTCTCTTCCCAAGTAATCTCCCTCTACGGACTGACTCCTCCACAAAAGCTTTACTGCAGCGACTCTTCTTTATCTCTCAACCTTCTAATCTGAAGGTCAAGAATTAAATGGTAACATCCTCATAAGAAAGACTATCTTTCATCACCTTGTCACACCTCTCTAATGTCTCGACAACGGGTTGGTAACCACACACTTCTTTCAAGAGCGACATGTTAAAGATCGGATGCAAAAAAACCTGTCCCCTTGCTAAGGTCTTCTATAACTCATCTTATATCCACTTTGTAATCCTTTTCAATATCTTATAAGGACTACATATCTAGGACTGAGCTTCCCTTTCTTGCCAAATCTCGTCACCCCCTTTCATAGTTTACATTTTTAGAAAAACTCAATCACAACTTGGAACTTTGTAGTTCCCTTCTCTTACTCTGCATAAGATTTCTGATGACTCTGGGTTGTCACAGTCTATCTCTACGGAGTTGGGGCACTTTCCCATAGTCATAAGGACTTGACCCTCGCCCTATTAAGACTTCACTTCACCATCTTTAAAAACACACCAATCAAAATTAGATCTACGTCTACGCCGATACAATCATCATACGTGCTATTTGAATGCTGGAATGGGGGGTAAGTTATGATATAGTTGAACTCAATCTTAGGAAGATTATCATACCAATACCCTTGCTCACCAGGTCTGTGGAGCCTTAGCCTTGAAGGTCTTTCAAACTCTGCTATTTTCACAATTCATTAAGCTCTACTGGAGCCATTCATTCAAGAGAATAGAAAAAGGTTGGTATCTTATGGAAAACACTTTTTGAACTCATTGATTACTAGAACTCTCACTCAAGAGTTCAGGGGTTTGAGATCTGGAATATTTAACCCAACTGATGATCGAGATAAAACCCTTAAAGAATCATCTTTATAGCCTTAATGTAAGAACTGAATCACCCATATCGCTAAGCTACTACCCTACTATTCAAGATTGGTTCTTTCTAGAAACATAAAACGAACCTCCCTAGTTCTACAACTCCACTGTGCATAATACGAATGTAACCAATGCCATGCCTGAATTACATCGTGTCTACAATTTCTAACTCTACAAAACATCTGCTTATGGTTGACTGTCAATATTCTAATGCAGGGCAATTTCGTTATACTGTCTAACTATAATTGGTTGACCACTGATGTATAGAGTCTGAAAAAGGTTCTTAGAGAGTTTCTGTACTAAAACAGTGAATGAGAATTCTAGTAAGGGAGTTACAAAGGACATAGTCTCCCTAGACTATAAAATGCATAAACATCAGGTCGCAGACTAGTAGCTTACTATTAACTACATCAGGGAGAAACTTTCTGATGCTAAGCGAGCCTGAGAGCATACAACCTGTTTTTGTTGGCGCTGCCGCCACTTGTCTAGAATGAGTCTATTCCTACTTATTTAGAGGCGACTTTCTTGTGATCCTAAAAGTGTATACTGAGCTCTACCATTACCACCTCCTTGACCCTTTCTAGAGGACATCCTCGACCTGTGACCAGACTGGCCCACCCAAGCATCCTTCTTTTCCTGCGAGACACTCTCCCGGATGGTCTTACAAACCGTAGGACAATGGGGTATGACTTGTAGCCTGAAACGACTTCCTGAGACTTATACCCTTCTGGTCATATCTGTTTCTTTGATGATGGAAGCAGCTGACATAGGACTGGACTAAAAAAGTTCTGTCTGATGAGAGAGTGATTTTACCACCCTATTTCTGCTGAGAATAGACATAGTTTCCCCATTCCTAGCCTTCTTATTATCATTGGCGTTTTCCCAAAGCTTATCTTTCTTAACCGGCTGACCATAGTCATAAGCCTAGGTAATGTTCTATCTTCCTGTAACATATTATTATAGCACTCAACTTTTACCAATCTGAAATCTGACACTACACTCCATAGAACAACCTATTCATCTGACCCTGGAGTCCAATATTCAATGTGAAAAGGAGCAATACTTGAGAGTTGGTTACTTGATCCCATACGCTTGTTTGACCGCAATTTTCCCTACCTAAGTTCCATGATTCCTAAGGTTTTGCTTCTCTAAAACTTTTTGGAAATACTTGTCAGAAAGGTCTCACTAAAGCAATCCCTAGTAATAAGCTACTTTTGCACCATATTCTCCTTACCCATGGGTACATGATGAGCCATCTTTTAGCTGTATGATCCAACTCCACCCGATATTCCTAGAAACCTGCATGACCTAGAACGATCTTCTTGATCTCATCTAAGAATTTTGGGGATCCTCATTAATTGGTGATCTAAAAACTTAGGAGGATTCCATCCTACAAAGTCACAGACGCCTTGATGTGCTGATCCACCAATTGCAATTTCCAGAAGCATGAACCAATTGTTCTTGTTGTGAAACTCTGAGCTAACACGACAGTGATGATTTTTCTACAAAACATTGAGCATTCCATCTCATTAGATGTGGCGCACTTCACACCCATTAAAGGACTCTACTTAGTGCATCTTTTTATACATCCTTGGACTCTTAAGCCTAGCGCTCTAATACTAAGTTTTGTCACGCACCGAGCTACCCCCGAGAAGCGGACACGGAACCTAGGACCACAACTGATCCCAAGCTAACCCAACTAACATGATCATGATCATACTAAAGATAATAAACTGAATGCGGAAGCTAAATCATACTTAAAATGAAAAGATGGGAAATAACTATATGCTACAGCTTAAATATTTTATATAGTGATGAGTTTAATACAAAGAAGTTATTAACTCAACACTAAGTTGAAAATAACAATGTTTGAAATTAGCCTCTAAACTGATAAGAAATATTGGGACGTTCCCTAGCTTAGTCTAGAAAAAGTTTAACTAAATGACTAAAAGACTGAAAAGAAGATCAAGAGTATTGTCCTCGGAGGATGAGGACTCACCACTAAATTTGCTGAACTGGAGATCAAAAATTAGTCTAAGTGCGATATGGATGATGACAACCTGATCCTACATCAACGAGAAGATATAGCGCATGTATGTGTTATTACTTGAAGCTACTCAGCATGTAGGATAGAGTAAAGCATAAAAATAACATACTGAATAAGCATAAAAGCAAGGTATATAATCTAAACATGATATATTGATTCTTAGATAATTGGATCAATGACTAAAATTATGACCTACTGAGATTGCAATACTAATTGATAGTAATATTGTCAATGCATAAGAGTCTGACTGAACTTATGGGAGCTACTAATACTTAAACAAACCACATGAGATTAATGGGTGTTTCGATGTATAACGCCCCCTCAACGGGCCCATATACACTGCAGAGGTATAAGGTATGTTGGCTGATCACTAAATATTTTCTCAAGGGCACTTGTAACTACTTGGCTATAATTGGACTAATTGGTCTGTTGAACCCTAGTCCAACCGGTATGATTCTACTCCCCAATGAATTAAATAAATTAACTGAATTCTATTCAGTTTCTGTAAATACTGGATAGCTCAATAATAAACATACAAATTTAGAATGCAACAATTAATGTAATGATGATGCATTAATAACTAAGGCATGTAGATCTAAAGTAATTGAAATATCTGACCTAGCAAGTGTAATTCAAGAACTAAAGAAATACATATCTAGGGTTCTGAAATTTATGCAATAATTTGAGCAATAACATTATAATCCAATGTAACATATAACTAATAAATTCATGAAGTTCTGTCGAAATTCTTGAAACACTAGGTCTAATCATGATATGAAAATCAAGAATCTGATTGAAAACTAGGGATGTAATGGGGGAAAGAAACCCGCTAGTTAAATCTCACATACATGGTGATGAAGTTCACGGAGGAACACTTAGATTTCGGAGCAGGAACCTTGTTGCATTCTTGAACTAGGGTTCTTGACCTCTTTCTCCTTTTTTGATTCTAATTTTCTATGTTTTGATTAATAATTTGACTAGGTAGTTTTTAGTTATGTTCTAATGAATCCAATTACTAAAATCCTGATGACTTAGGGTCAAACGATGTATCGTAAGATTTAAATGAAGTGGAACAAGAGACAAAAGACCCGTAATTTAATTTTTGTCGGACCAAATTACGACTGGACTGACCGGTCTCGTTTCGTTACATAGGTGGGTTTGTTTGACAAGCCGTTACTAAATGGGCATTACTTTTACTCGGAGGTGTGATTTTAACAATGTCGGTGCTATTGAACTAATTCATTTACTATCTTTTCGTATATAATAGGACACATAATTCATTTTGTGCATAAAAGCTTATAAACCATTTGAAGTTTACCCAAACATTTCCACCTTAACTGGCTGCTAATCTCCACCTACGTCCGACCTATGGACCGTAGACGGATGACACTCTTTTGGTCAATCCTGGTTCATTCAAAGAGTGGATAAATGATGGTTTGATCAACAAACATAGACTATATAACGATCCGGACCGTAGTAACATTCGTCGTCAAGAGTTTTTAGTCAGTTTTTTGGTCCTGAGTTTTTGGGGGGTTTTCATACTCAAACTATAGATGGCCAGTACGGGCCTGGGTCATGATACGTTCCATCGATGTTAACCGTTGATTTGCAATTGTAGATTTCTGAAAGCATATTTTTTGTTTGGTTTGGTACGGGATGTTACATTGTTTGTAAAGGCAAATTACAAGAACTAATTGATAATTATCTCTTGATTTTAAATTCTACATCAAAAGTAGACATTTAACAAAAGAAAGTTAAATGGTCAAAGTCACACTATATTTATCGGATATTATTTTTTCTAACCCAAACTTATACCCATATATGTAATTAAACACATATCATTTAATAAATGATTACTCTAGTGTGCACATCCCTAATTATATTATATATATATATATATATGACTATATATATATATAATTTTTATTTACTTATTTATTATATAAGAGAATCCAGTTCACTAGTGCGCCACACAAAAAACATTCCCTTTTAATTGAGTTCATTTCCAAATTAGTCTTTCCCTTTATAAACTTCTTCTTCTGCCAGTTAAGTTAAATATTTGATTCAGAACTTCTTCTTCTTCTTCTTCTTCTTCTTCTTGTTCTTCTTCTTCTTCTGCTCCTCCTCCTCCTCCTCCTCCTTCTCCTTCTCCTTCTCCTTCTTCTTCTCCTTCTCCTCCTCCTTCTCCTTCTCCTCCTCCTTCTCCTCCTTCTCCTCCTCCTATTTCTCCTCCTTCTCCTCCCACTTCTCCTCCTTCTCCTCCTCCTCCTCCTCCTCCTCCTCCTTCTTCTTTTTCTCCTTTTCCTTCTCCTTCTCCTTCTCCTTCTCCTTCTCCTTCTTCTTCTTCTCCTTCTCCTTCTTCTTCTTCTTCTTCTTCTTCTTCCCCTTCTTCTTCTCCTTCTCCTCCTCCTTCTTCTCCTTATCCTTCTTCTCCTCCTTCTCCTCCTTCTTCTCCTCCCTTCTCCTCCTCCTTCTTCTCCTTCTCCTCCTTCTCCTCCTCCTCCTCCTTCTCCTCCTTCTTCTCCTCCTCCTCCTCCTCCTCCTTCTCCTCCTTCTCCTCCTCCTTCTTCTTCTTCTTCTTCTTCTGTACAATTAATTATTGTATAACTTTCTCCTTTGAGGTGGTTCCACTGAAATAGAAGACACACTGCATTTTGTGGACTAATTTTTTTCCTTTTGTTGCAGTCTACTGTCACGCAGCCTTGTATGATTTTTACTATTATTATTTATCTTATGTTATTGATTTCTTTTTACTACATATTTTACACATTGTTATTTTATGGTTTCGTCTACCGTTATTGGTTATATGATTTTTTGTTATTGTCATCATAATTTCATATCAAAAAAGGGGCAAAAAATAAAATTCAAAGATAACCTAGCAATTAATTCTAATTATATGATTACAATAAGACATTTCTTTAGACAAAAATTATTTCTTTTAATTTTTTTCCAATTTTCCTTACTTCTCTTTATCCTTTTCAAGGATCCTTACTGTTTGTTTTGTGCACACTTCGATTCTAAAACTCTATCATAACTATATTACATATCGAATTTGGATTTTTGAAGATGATATTTTAATTTTAAAACACATAATGACTACATATTCTTATTTGTATGTAATATGAATAATTAACTATTGTTTGTTTAAAGACATAATTTGCAATGAAGAAATTGAGAAAATATTTATTTGCCTCTCGAAATAAAAGACATTATGTAACCATGGTAGTGGGGAATTATGTAAACTTTGGAAAAAAATATGTTAATGAGTTGTAATTTTACTTTTTTTTTATAATATAACAAATTGTAAACTATAGATGAAATAAGCGCATGAAAAGTTGTCACTTTATGAAATCTTATAAAGTTTATGGAAAGAGTTGTAACTTTTTTTTTAAACTTTTAGAAAAGTTGTGACATTCATTAAGAGGTGCACTTTTATGAAAGTTTGTAACATGTATGAAAGATGTGACTTCCAAAAATTACGACTTTTTTGAAGAGTTGTGACCTTTTCACAAGCAGGTACAATTTCATTTTGTTTCACACCACCCTTTAAATAGCTAAAATAAATGGTTCCCCCTCCTCCTCATTTTGAAACTAACGAACTCTGAGTTCTTTTTCTGAATAGTTTAAATATTTGATTCAGAACTTTTTCTTCTCCACATAATTACATATTGTGTAATTTTCTCCGTTGACTTGCTCATAACAAGGACAAAATCTACATCATTTGGAATTCGAGTTTTTTTGTTGTTTTTGTTTCAGTCTATTGTTATAATCTGAATGTTTTTTTTTTTATAGTCATTAAATTATATGGTTTTATAATATTAATTTTTGGTTTTTACTACATTTTTTAAATTTGTTGTTTGTTGTTTTTGTTTTGTACAAGTTATTGGTATATAGTATTTGTTATTACAAATATATGTAATTAAAATATGACAATTGTCACAAATAACTTTTTAACAAAATAGATTTTTATTTACAATATTTTTCGCCAAGAAATCCTTTTCCTCTACAAGCATCAAGCTAAGCATTTATATGATACTTATTTTGTTGACATAATATGTTTATATTAATAGGATTAAAAAAACTGAAAGCAAGTCAACTAATATAATTGAAACTAGTAAATTTATAATTATATGTACACAATGATGACATTCTCTCACACCAAAGTACTTTTTTTAAGAGACTTTTTTCCCATTAAATCCAATACTTCTCTTTCATAGTTTTCAAGGTCCTTATTATTTTTTTGTGCACAACTTCATTCGCGAACATTATCATAACTATGTTCCTAGCAAATTTTGATTTATGAAATTCACTGCATTTTTCAAACACATAATACTTACATATTCCTATTGATATGATTATGAAACCTTTTGCTCTTGATACAAAACATTATTTTATAAATACATTTTACAAAAAATATTTATTCTTTATAACGTAATTTTCGTTTTATACTAACAATATTGCCAAGAAGAATATTTATTGATCTCTAATTAAAAAGACCTATTTCCACTGTACAATAAAATTACGTAAACTAGGAGAAATAGTGGCTACTCATTTGTAATTTTAAAACCTTGTCCCTTTTCTTTTAATAGAACAAATGTATCTGAGAATTTAAATAGTCTCTATACTCTTGAAATCAGATTTATATACAAGACTAAGACATCAAAATCCAAAAAAAATTTGATAGATTTTAATAAAATATTCTAAAAAACCGCGCAAGCGGCGACCCTTTACTAGTTGTATTAAAAAAAGATGTCGAGTAACTGTTTCACGTGAATACATTGTTTTCAGTATGTTGAAAACTGAAATAATATTAGTTTTAAATTTTAGGGGGTTACTAATTTTTGGATAAAAATCTATATCGATCATTTGTAATATTCACTGGGTCCTTTGTAAAAAATTCACCCAACATCTCATGCTCCAACT
>JAKWJA010001279.1:0-38893 GCA_027704765.1 Solanum habrochaites
TTTTTAGGTGGCAATACCTCATTCTGACATTCTTCACCCTCTCTTACCACTTCATCAGTTAGTGAGGAGTACGTCACCGCCCTAGTACTAGATGGGCTCGGTGCACATCCTCTTCACTCTAGAGAACGTCATCCAACGACCTCTACCACGGCCTCTTGCCCAATGCTCATCTTCGAGCTACAACCCCAGTGGCTGGGCTAAGACGCCTCTTGTCTTGCCGATGTGGTGTTGGCGCAGTTGTTGCTCTAGTTCGACCCATTCTGCGAAATAGAATGAAGATGGTCAGATACAATTTGTACACCTAGTTACCAATTGGACCCATGTAATAGCACGGAAAGAAGAAGAATGGGAATGTTTCATACATAAGTCCATAGCCTCTCAAGAAAACGTAAAGGCGTCCCCCCTACCGTCCTTAAGACTCTACGAGGGGACTCGTTTCTTGTGTGATGAGACAACGAGCCTTAATGCTCTGATACCCAAGTTTGTCACGACCCAAAACGGACCGCGACTGGGCACCCACACTTACCCTCCTATAGTGAGCGAACCAACAAATATAACCAAACATTTCCCCCCCAAAACCATAATGAAACAGAAAATAAAGCAGGAAGACTTAAACTCATTAACGAAATCAATTAATAACTTCTAAAATTCAACATCTATTATTACCCAAAATCTGGAAGTCATCACCCCCCAGGGAACAGTATGATCAAATTACTAACTAAGAGTATTATAAGAAGCTAAAAATAAACAAAAGATAGTCCATGCCGGAACTTCAAGGCAATCACGACATGAGGAATAGATCCAATGCCAAGCTAGACAGCATTAGCTCAACCCTAAAATACGGTGTAATGAAGGACTGGCTAGAGGTGAGGTTTGACTTGGAGAAAGAAGTATGTTTTGTTTTTGTTCACTGCAAATATAACAAAGAAAGAAACATACCAATAGTAGGGGTCAGTACAAAACACGAGTTACAGAGTAGGTATCACGTCCAACTCAAAATAGAAACACATTATATATAAAGATAATATCATCAATCAAAATACAATACTCCACATGATAGCAACAAACAAGTTCTATAGCATTAATAAGTACCGCCAGTTCACACATGAGGACTCATGCCTTTTCAACACCATAACTCATTGGGAATTAGGTAGTAGATTGAGCATATTTAAACGTCTTTCCCCAAGATTAATATGCTTATTCCTCTCACGTGTCGGTACGTGACACTCCGCTCCATATACTACGTGTCGGTTAGTGACACCCGTTCCCCTATTCTAGTGTCGGTTCGTGACACCCGATCCCCTTAATTTTACGTGTCGGTTGCGTGGAACCAGATCCACTAATACTACGTGCGGTTAGTGACACCCGATCCCCTAAGTCTAGTGTAGCTTCGTGACACCTTGATCCACTAATTTCTACATGTCGATTCGTGGACACCCGATCCCGTAATTCTACGTGCGGTTCGTGACACCCGATCCACTAATACTTACGTGTTGGTCCGTGACAACCCTTTCACTACTCTCAATCACTTTAGTTCACTAAGCCTTTCTTTATACCAAGCAATCATCAATATCATTAGCAAGGCAGATTACGCATTTTTCAAGATTTTAAAATTTCGATAGATGCATCATGCTTATTGTATCAAATTATTTAATCATATTTTATTACAAGCATACAATTAAGCATATTGAAGGTTTACAACACTACCTCCATACATATCATTCACTATTACGAGGTTATACGAATAGCATAAAAACATAACCTACCTCACCGAAGAACTTTTGATCAAGCAAGCAATTCCCTAAGGGGCTTTGTTCCTCTCGTTTATCCCTTTCTCGTTCGATTTCTCCTCTCGCTCTTTGTTCTGTCTATTTGTCTTATTCAAACCATCTTTCTTTTACCCTAATTAGCATATAATTAAGTATAAAAGATAAGAAAAGTAACCCACTAATTAATTATAGGTTATCTCCTTAACCCTCAAGAAATTAGACTTATTAACATTAACCCACTATTTATTAATTAAAGCAGGAATAGTCAAAACGCCCTTAAAACATTAACAGAAATCCGACCCAGCCTGGGATTACGCAGTCTGTGAGGGCCGTCGTGCCCTGACGACGTCCGTCCTGCTGCTTCCGTCACAGAGTTCATAGACCAGATTTCAGTAAAAGGTCTGTGACGGGCCCGTTTCATGCATGAGGACGGTCCGTCCTTTCCACCAGTCGTGACGTTCAGAGGTCGATCTAGTACCCGACAAATTTTCAGATCTAAGTGTTTTGGGAAAACGAGACCGCATAGACGGTCAGTCGTGGCCCATGACGGTCCGTTGTGGGAATCCGTCAAATCAGCCAGTTTTCCAGAAATAAAATCGTTGCTACTCAAAACGACTAAAAAAGGTAGTACATCTTAGGGTCTTATTTTAATTGCAAAAGTATCCTCGATTGTTATTTTATCTCATATCTTATAAAAACACCTAAGATTCACGGATTTACATAAGAGTTGGTAGAGCATGGGGACACTTAAGGCAAAGGAATGAAAAAAATGGAGTGAAGAAAAAGAGTGGAAGAGGCAAAGGTGCGCACACCAAGCACACTTGGTGATCCGTCGAATACAACAGTTGATTTATGTTTAAAACAAAGTGAGCCATGAATTGGGGCTTCGCTGATCAGTTCGGGCGAAAACAGATGATTATCGCCACCGATCAAGAATAAAGGACAAGGAAATGCATAATGCAACCGGTGAGGGACGTGAACGAAGGGGATTACTGAATCATTCATGAATCACGACTAACTACGATGAAAAGAATCGCCAAGCAACATTGAAGTCTCTAAATATTAACGGCTTTAAATTATGATAAATAAAATTAGAGAGTAGAAAACAATTTTACTCTAGAAAATTTATTTTAGAAACTTTATTTTCTTACGTTTTAGTATCAAGTTGAAGAAGGTTCTGTGGAAGCTTGAAAGAAAGAAGGTCTTCTTCCAATTTTTGCAATGGGTCTTCTTTCATTTAACTTTTTTTTCTAATTTTAATATAAATGTATTATACCCACTTGATATTCCTTTATCATTTTAAGTATATTTTATGATTGCTTGAGTGTGTGATAAAAACTTCTTTTTGGGGTTGTCATTTAGAAATTATAGCGTTGATTAATTTGTTTTTGGTCCTTGATAGATTGTCGCTTAGATTGCATTTAGTAGTTGGATTTTCACCAGTGGTTTGGTTTAACCTAAAAGGTTTGTAATTGAAAATTACAAACTTCCATCTTGTTTTCGGCTTACTCGACAGAAGGTTGTGAAACTTAATACCACAAGGACTGAATCTCCAAAGTAGTGGGTTGACATGTGGTTCAGTGGGGGAGAGGAGGGTCAGCCTAGTCACATATTCAAGCACTTCGTCGAAAGAGTGAGTGCGGGTAAGGAGTAGGATGGATATATTTAGACGAGTGGGTCTCTGAGAGGGACTCATTTAATATGGGGGTAAAATTCCTAGAAGGGAACTTCCTTTCATCTAAAGCATGGGTTAAAAACATCACATTGTCTTGCCGAAATTAGTTCCTAAAAGATACGGCCCCACCCAACTTTTATCTTCCACATATAACGATCACACCAAGAACTCTCTCTCTATTTTATTTTTTGCTATTCTATTACTTGTGACAAAACCCCTTATCAATCTTTGGACACATTGGTGTCACAAATTAAATTTGTTTGTTTTTGATTTGAAAAATGTACTAATTTATCGCTATTTAGAACCAAAAACACTAAGTAGTACGAATTGCACTCACTCCATGGGACACGGACCCCAACCCTTGTTGGATTACTATACTAGCTTCTATTCGTTAGACACTTAGACTATACACTAGTGTCATGATCGCGAGCTAAAAACTAAAAGTAAAAACGGAAGCATCAAGAATAAAAACTAGAGTTATTGCTTACAAAGTGTTGATACGTAAAAATGTAGTACTTATATGTGTTAGTATCTTTGATAAACATATATTTTACTAATTTTTTTATTTGGGGTTTCATTGTTTTGTTGTTTTTGTGGTTTTATGCAGAGTAAAACAAAATGGAAAAACAACTGAAACTTCACCAGGACCATCTCCTTGAGAGGAAAACCTCAGGGAATTACCTCATTACCTTTAAGCATGTAGAAGACGAGACTCTTGAGGGAAGTGGGGGGGGGGGCGGGGGGGGTTGTGGAATATGTGGTTGTAGTTTAAAAAAGTATTGAACACATGCCACCATTAAGGGGATGACCAACAGGGCTTTACTGAATGTTATTACAAAGTATTATGAGCCGAAACTGAAGATCATAGAATCAACGCCTTCCGGGCAAGTATACTCCTTCACCCGTGACGAAGTGGTAGCCTAACCAATTGATAATATAGCGTTAGAACTTATAAAGGAAATGAAGAAAATACGGGGACATTCACTTTAGCTTAATTGTAGACAAATCTATCAAACGCTGAGGAGATAGAACCACTACATTAAAAAATGGTGAATGAGCAAAAAATAACATAGAAATGTTGTATGACACAAACAAACCAAAAAACTATAATCATTGAAATTAAATGATCAAATTATTTGATTTGATACCATGTCGTCACCCAAACAATTCGCGAGAGGCTCACCTAACTACACCAGGCGTGAACTCAAAGAAGAAGAATAAAGGTTGACTGGCGTCGTGCCATAACGTAAACTAAGGCATTATTTAGGAGGAAACCCAAAACCCTTTAAGTATTTAAATATTCTTATTTAAATAAGGGTGTTTTGATTTTTGTAGATATGAGTGGGGGCTTCTAAAGGAAACGGTTTGAGGCCACCACAAATTATGTTGGCGAGATCCAACATGATCGTTGATGAGATTAATGTCTTGCTTTTTAATCTCTTCAAATAAGCTGGAGGTTCTGTATGACTCAGCGAAAAAAAGAAAATCGTTAGCGTATCGCCAAGTAGCCTGGGAGCAGAGATTCAACTACGGTTCCAATAATAGAACGACCATATGAAAATGTTGTATAAAATCGCTGCCTTTAATTCTCCAAAATTTTTACAATTACTCCCATTCTGGATTTAGTATTTACCAAAATTTGTGGTAATTATAAGTATTTGATAGTTGAGTTTAGATATTGCTAATATAGATCTATTTTCCAACTTATTGCCTAAATCAGTAGCAAAGATTTGTTTACATTACCCGCCTTCCACTTATGATAGTTTCGTCTAGAGATATGTTTTCCCATGTACAGGTATGCTAAACTATTGGTATGGGGATTATAGGAAAATTTGAATACTCTAGGGCGACAGTTAGGGTGGACACAACTAGAAGTATGAGTAGAGAATTTCGGTATCTTCTCCTGAAAAGGATTACGAGGTCGATTTTGGAAAACTAGAATTACAAATAGAGTCATAAAATGTCCCACAGGGACACTGCGCTGGTCATTAATAAAGGATTGTGTCAGAAATGGCCCCAGTCCGCACATACAATGCGGTAAACAGTCGCATAGAGAGTTTGGTCCTTAATATTAAATATAGTTTCCCAAACATATTTTGTTACCAATCAACCAAACTCGAGTTGAATCCTACTAAACAACATCTGGAATCCTTATTATTGATTGCAGTCATAGAAAGATCTTAAGTTATAGAAAAAACTAAACACCTCTCTTATGGACAGCAACTGGGGGTACTAAAATACACGGATATTACCGAGAGAGGGCAAAATGAAGATACTTACTTCATGGTTAGTCATGGCAAGATATACCGATCCCCAACCAAAATCATTTAATAGGTCAAAGGATGATGATTCAGAATTATTCTTGAAGAAAAAAAAACTCGTAATTCCATAGATGGGGTGACTGATAATATCCTGAAAATCATGAGCACACAGAGGGTGTCATCGCTTCCATGTTTTCACTTAAGTCGCGTGGCTTCATTACATTCCATGTCTGGTTCGGGAGTGTACGCACATATTAAATCTCTATGCAATTGGGAATGAAACATGAAATCAATAATTAGACAATCAAATTATGTATTAGTTCGGGGACGGCTGTCCAGTATGTCCGATGTATTACTGTATCTTAGGTTGTCCTAAACACATGGAGGACGCTATGAAAAACAACCTCGAAAGCAATATCACTAGAAACATGAAAGATTAGTTAGGCTCCCAAATTTTATATCATACCCTAAATTGATTAAGGGCTAGCACAACAATTTTAAAAGAAAAGTCTAAATGTAGTAGCTCGATATTGGTTTTGTTTTATAATAACTGAATCTTGCCTTCACAAATGGAACTATCATACAACCGTAAGAGCGCATTTGCCTAGGTGGCTATTGACAAAATTTCAACTAAATTAGGGGGAGATCATAAATTTGCGAGATCCTCATGACTTAAATGATGACAAAACATCAGTTTCGTTACTAGTAATGATCACTAAATTGTGCAAACATCTCAGGATCCTAAAGAAGCTCAAAAGGAATTTATTGTTAATTCACTCATTACATCATTCACTGAAATTAGAAGAATCGAAGGAGACTACCTTAAGGATCTGTACGGAGAACAGGTTTAAGGAACGGTTTCAAACCTCATCAAAACTAATTACAAACAGGACGGTTTCCTACTATGATTAGAAAATAAACTCACCGCTATCATTGCACGTCAGTTTTACGTTACAGAATCTATGATTGACATAATATAAGGACTTGCTTAGACTGCGGATCATCAAATGTTGCCCTAGAAACCTCTATTGTAGGGAATGATCGAAAATTTATCTGGACTACTGGTTGTTCTACACTAAAAACAACTATGATGATTTCAGGCAGAAAGGGTGTATTAAAAACGTAACCAAAGAACCACTTGATACGATGCATCATAAAAGGATGTGATACGATAATGAAAACGTAAGTAAAGTAGGTGAAGGTCATCTTATGTCCGGCGATTGAGCTAAAACAAGAAGATGGGATCTGACGAAAAGCTACATCCCTGAGGGACAACACCTGATATGCTGAAAAGAACCAATGAGATAGAACAAATCTTGATGGGTGGCAGCAGAATAGTTTCTATCAGGAGTAAACACCCAGCTATCTTCAATAGGGGAAACACACCAACACACGGAAAAAAAACTGCAAGGTTTCTTTGCTTACTCTCTGTTCCATATACCATTGCATTAACTTCATGTATCATATGAACTGCACTTGAGGACAAATGCTTTTTATTTGGGGTAAGGTGAGGCCCACCGTTTTATTGTGTTTTAAAATCTTATTTTGGGATTGTAAGCTTATGGATCAGTTTTTTGGGGTCTTAATTTCAAAATAATTTTGACCCTTCAAAAGTTTACTTTCAAAAAAATTTTGCCCCTTCTTGTTGATGGAAAGTGGTTGTTCTTGTACAAAATTTAAGTTTTGTTTAAATATAACCGATAATTAAAAGGTTGCTCTCAATCGAACAAAAAAAAAAAAAAAAAAAAAAACATAAATGTACGGGTACTACAAAAATAAAATGAAGTTACATAGCCATAAAGTGAACTCTTATCATCTCGAAGTCCATTAACAATTATGAATTGATCTTTGAAAAAAAAAAACCATTATACACCCACAAAGGTGGTGTATTATTTTTTACCTAAGTGTCAAGTCTTGGGTGATCAGTTTACGTTGGAACCATGGAAGAATAAACGTAGAATATGCCCAAATTATTAGTCTGATGATTTAGAAAAGTTTTCCCTTGAGATGATATTAGGTTCTAATTAAAGAGTCTGAGCCAAACTTTGACAAGACCTCGTTGTGGCGTACATCATGAGGTGTGAAATCAGTTGAACGCTTTTGAGCCCTCACCTCTTCATTGGAAAAAAATTATGCAAACAAAGAGGGGGGGGGGGGGGGATTAGGGTATCCAATCAAGTTATAATCCACTTTATATGTGATATAGGTGGAATAAGCAAACATAGGCCAAAGCCTATATGGGGTTGTGGTAAGAAGGGAAAGAAAAAGTCAAAGAAGTGTAGGAAAAGTCTCTCCAAAACCCATGGTATTGCGAGAAATGGAATCCACTTCATACCTGAAAAAAAGGAAAACAAAAAGAGAAAAAAATGTATAAGAAGGTTTGGAATAAAGCACAGAAAGAAATCAAAATGTCCAAGAAATCAATGGAGAAGAATGAAAACAATGGACTAAAGGGCACTTGGGACTAAGGATTGGATCAATTAAGAAAGGGGATGTGTTGAGAAATTCCACATCTCAATGAGAAAAATCACGAGCCTAAATGACCATACCTTGGAACCATGCCCCATAAATTTCATAGAAAGATATTTTTTATCTTGGTGAATGAAACGAAAAGTCCAATTGGAAAATAAGGCAAAACCTATGGGTGAAAATATTGCATGTGCCCCTGTTTGTGAGTGTAAGTATTGCCATCAGATTCATGACATAAGTAATAAACTTTACATGTATGAAATGGAATCATTCTTTGTGTAACGGCATTTAGTAATTTGTTAAGCATGAACTTTCATACTAGAAAGTAATTGTCAGCTCAAGAATCTTTAGTAATGGTGTGTCCACAAACTTGAATCTTTGAAATATACAACTAAGGTATGCATGGAGTTAATTTGAGTCTTTTTTTGTGCGTATTAACGATTTGAGTCTTGTGTTGAACTATTTAGAAACATCTTACTTAAACGGATGACACTAATTTTATCTGACGACAAGCAAAAGATTAAGTTGGGGGTCTCATGAGTCCTCTAATTGGACTGATCTCTGGCTTCTTTACTGCATAAAAGTCCTTGATTATTTATTTTATCTCAATATATGTTAATTAAAACCTAAAGTGTTAGGGTATTTGGGAGTGGTAGGATCATGGACACGTAGGCGTAGAAAAAGAAAAAAACAAAACGCCAAAAAGAGGTTGAAGATACAAAGATGTGCATCGCCAAGCACACTTGGCGATCTACCACATAGAAAGTTTTTTCCTTCTCTCATAGCAAGTTAGCCTTGAAGAATGTTGATCAAAAGGGACAAAAGAAGCGTTTGAATCTTCGCCGTTCAGTTCCATGAAGCAGAATATTACCGTGATAAATCTAGAACACATAGATAAGAAAGGCATCGTGAAACTGGCGGATTAAACTCAAGAAAGGGCGATTCAACTAATAATGACCTAATTTTGTTGAAAAGATTTTCCCGTACAATTATTGACGTCTATAAATATTTATCTCGTTTATATTAGATATAGTAAATAGAGAGTGTAAACACAATTTTACAACTTGATATTTTATTTTATAAATTTTTCATAAGTTCTCTCTAAATTTAAGTGTCTTTGTGGAAGCTTTTGCCGAAAGAAGTAATTTCTATTTGAAAGGGGTCTTTCATTTACATACCGTTGACTAATTTAAGGTTAATGTCTCTAATACCCATTGATTTTAATTATCATTTTGGGGCATATTCTAATTAGTAACTTGATATGTGGCTTAATAACCCCCTATTCTGGGGGTGTGATTTAGCACTATGGGTTTTATAGTTTCAAAAACAAACTAACAATGTTTGTTTGGATTCTCGAGGAAGGAAGTCTTAGAAACCTAAGGACCCACATATATTGATCTCCAAAGGAGGGGTCGATATTGCACGAGAGGGTGAGCCCTAGTCCCTTACCCAAAGTACCCTTAGTGAAAGAGCGAGTTTGGATAAGATAAGGTTAAGCTAGAAGTTTAGAGAGTGGGTGTCAATAGGTAACCATTTTATATGGGGTAAGTTTCTCAAGAAGTAACTTGCATTCACCTAAAGCATAGCCTAGTCACCATTGTCCTGCCAAATTAGCTACCGAAATTATGTACCCACAACTTTTATCTTCACATATAGAGATCACACCCCAAGAACTCTCTACCTTACTTGATTTAATTTATATTTTTTCTATTCTACTACTTGTGAAAAAACACCTTTCAATAATTGACAATTTGGTGTCACCAATTAATTGTGTTAATATTTGAAAATGTCATAAACTATCACTATATAGAACGAAATTCGAAGTAGCTACTACTTTCACAACTACTCTCTTGGGACACGACCGTAATCCTTGGTTGGGTTAGTATAATAGCTTCGATTCGTAGACACTCAGACTGTAGGCTAGTGTCGTTGGTAATGTCTAAAGCTAAAAATATAAATTAAGCATCAAAGAATCAATTTTCCATGTGTTGCATTTTATATGGAACACTTTGTTAAACCAGATTTAAAATATAACACGTCCTTAATTTGAAAATGTATAATTACACTATTTACCATCTACAATATTTGTTTTACCTTATTTGGCAAAATATTCATAAAGTTACTACTATGTATAAAACATCAAATTTTTAAGGATGATTTTGAAACCTAAATATCAAAGTCTTTCCATAATAGTTTTTAGTGAAACTAAATCATATAAATTGAAACAGAAACAGTACATATTTAAATTATTATTAGATGTATGACATATTTAAATAATGTTGTTAAAATACAAGTCAGATATTTTAGATGTGAGAAGAAATGTTCTTTAGTTTATCACACAGATTCACATAAAAGTTACTAAGAATCCATCAAAATATTTGTGTAAATGATTGTATGAAAAATACACTAAAAAACATTATATTTGGAGAAAACTATTAAAATCGTACCTCTAAAACATAAGCTATTGATTCATCGTAGTGTCATAGAATTGTTTGGAACATCCATTAATATTGATCACTATGATCACCCTCTTTTCGGGCTTATCCATATTCTAAAAGACAATCTAAGAAAAAATAGTTATATATTTAGTATAAAACAACAAATTGTGTGTAAAAATGCATGCATTCTAAAAGAGATAAAAAGTGCTCACTTGCTATACGTTTGTGTGGTATATGAAAGTAATATTTAAGAAGATAATCAAGAGATAAATACCTATATATAAAATAAAAATAGAAATTGTTTATTTTTTTAAGAAGGATTACATGAGTTTCGTGGTCATGCAAGCTTAAGAGTAATGAATTCGTGATAAATAGTTTCATCCTATTGGAAAATGTAGCTTAGTCTCTGCTTTGACTAACAATTCCTTAATCTACCTAGTAATCTAAGGAAAAGGGATACCTTATTTAGTGTAATCAACAAAAATATTTTGTGCATATCTAAAAAGGACGAAAAACTAACACCTTGTAATTGGATATTCGAAATAGGCATCAACACATTAGCTTTTGTTTAACGAGATTAAAGTAAACATAAGGAACTTCCCTTAATGTTTCATCTTGAACCACAACTTGTCCTGCTTATCCATATCCATGTTGCAATATGAAAAAGTTAGTTTTTAAAAACTTTATAAATTTAAAAAAAAAACTTTGTATGAAGTGATGAAGCAGGTTTTAAAAAAGAATGTGAACTATTTGCTTATTATGTTTCAGTAAGACTTTTAAGACGGATCAAAGTGATACAAAAAAAAAAAGGCTTACAAAAAATGTGTTGTATTCACAATAGCATATTATTATGTAAACTAGATTCAATGATGGTTGTTCTCATTTGAATAGTTGGGCAGCATAGCTTGAACTATGGGGAAAATTGAGGAACTAAATATATAAGAAAAGGTTGTTGTGAAGACTTATCATTTTTACCATAATGCCATAGTTAAACTTGATATTGCCACTAACAGAGAAAATATGTACAGTGTGTAGATACTAGCAAGTATACTTTTTATATCTCAGATACTTTGCATATAGGTATAACATTAACCATCATAATAAAAATATTGAATCTCTATTTTTTAGGTTTGAACCTAATTCATTACTCCTAAATTTTGTTTATGATGCAACGATCTATTGAGTCTTGATAGTTATAAATTCTGAGATACAAAATCTCTATAATTAACATGTCAACAAAGTTTCTTGAAATATTGTAGTTCATTAATCAATTCATTCACTACCTACTCCATCTGTATCAATCATCATCATCTTGTCACCATTCCAAACTATTCAATCAATAACCAACCACACCGTCACTATCAATCACTACACCAACACCAACTAACATCAAATTTTAAATTCTTTATTTGTATGAGTAGTTATATATTGTAGTCATGAAATGATTCAAAATTATTTTAGATTAGAGAGAACATATATTTTCATTCATACACTATATCATAAAAGTGTTCAAGTTCGATCAAAAAATATTGTATATTGCTAATTAAGGAAAAATTAAGGCACCTATAAGTTAGACATGTTTTTCAAAAGCATACCTCTAATCATCCCTGAACATTGGCATCTTCGTCCACAACAATTTGGTGATTGTTATTCAATCCTAGAATAAAATAAAAAACAAGTAAAAAGATTTTTGGAAGATGAAAATAGAAAATGAGATGTTTTTTTTTAAACAAAATAAAAAATATAAAACATCAAGCTTGCTGAGTACTAATATGTATGTGTCAAGTTATATCATAAGAGCTTAATTCAAAGTGCTAGAATTACATAACAGACAAAATCAAAAAAAAGATTTTGTCAATCAAATTAATATATTCAAGAACAAAGAATAGTTATTGTTGTGGTGTTGAAGCTCAAACGATTTACCAAGTACATGGGATTGCATGATTAAAAAAAATGACTTAATCAAACTTTCTTTTGATAACGTCTATAATTTTGGGGAGAAAAAATCAAAATTTTAAAAGTCATTGTTTTTAAGAAATTTTTTTAAAAGGGGCCCACAACTCTAGATCTATAGAATTTAAATGAATTTTGACCCGAACAAGAATTATTTATCTTTTAATTGTAAAACCTAAGATGAAAAATCAATATTTTTTCAGAACATTCCTTCATAAATAAAAAATATATTGTAGGTAAAAAGAGACAAAAAATATTGAAGCTTTAGATCCACAAAAAAAACGAAATTCGATCTATTGTGATCTGCATTCTTCAAGAACTTAACTAGGCATAAGTGTAAACCTCAAACTTTTGTGTAGCGTACTGGATAAGAATCTTGTGACTGATGAGAAGAAACACAAAAGGAGGAAGACGACAAAAGTTAGGGTAAAACGGAAAACACCACTATATATATTGTGTCTACTTTTTTTCTTGTACACTTTTTTGGTTGGTAGCATTAAAGGAAATTCAGTAATCTTCCTTTATGAATGATTTTTTCAAGAAATATTTTAATTTTTTCTGTAATAAGTCATCAAACTAAACTTTATTCCCTAGAAATAAATTATTTCTCTCAATAGATTTCAATAGTTGGCATACAATATCGTATTAATTATTAGTCTTATAATGTATGATAAAATAAATTTTATTGCAAAAGATCATGATGTTTTAAATTTTAGATGGATATAAATCAGTTTAATTGCGTAACTATGTTGACAATGAAATGGTATAATCCTAACGAGGATAAGATTATCACGACTGAAACAGCCCGTGAGTGGGGGGGGGGGACACCAACACTAATCAACCTTGGTGGAGAATTAAAAGGGACTAACCCGGACTAACAAAACACTGTATAAATAAAACCCAAACTCTTGGCATTAAAGATAGAGGAAAACAATGAAGTTACCAAAGAATTGAATCCACAAACACTAAGATTATATAATTAAAACACTAGTGACGCAAAAATTCACCCATAAACTTAAAATCATCATACCAAAACCTCTAAATAGTTGAAACTTCAGACGCAACCTCCAAAAAGAAAATCAACTAAAACATGTAAGCCTATGCCTGAATATATGGGATAAGAAGATTTAGGAAGAATCCATGGTATCCTGTGGAGATGGATCTCACCCTTGGACGAGAAAGTACATATCTCTAAACAGATGGTTTGAAAATAACCGCGAAAGAGGTCTTTTACTCAACATGAAAAGAAATGGGATACCATACACATCCATAGGTACTAGTAGGATCACTGTATAGACAAATATATCGTATGTAAAACGGTAGGTACATATAGTAAACATAGAACAATGTATAACATAACAACAATTATAACCACGACTATGAATCACGTGTCTTGAAACAACACCATTGAGGTCAAAATAACTGTATAAGTACATCGCTCATATGATCACAATGAAAATATTGGGTACTATCAAGAACTAAAATTATATACTAAAACTCTACAAAATCGGACGTTGCGCCTGGTTAATGTGCCGAATTGGTGACACGAGGCATGCAAATTAGTTACCATTATATTTTGATTCATTCATCCTTAGTCTACAGTGTTATACCAAGCCAACACGTAAATACAAACATTCATTAACAACCACAGAGCAGAATGCACAAGGCCAATTGAAAATCAAACTTTTTTAAATGAGGTTATAACCTATATGATGTCATTTCATATGTCTCCCTACCATGAATTAAAAAAATGATAATACAAAATATTCGACATACATTCCTACATAGTTGGAAACATTGTCACGAACGTAAAATGTGTTTGATATCATTCTTTTTATCCCACCAAGACAAGAAAACCAAAACCCAAAGATAACGATAACAAATGGAATTATAGAAAGAATATAACGTAGATGAACCCTAATGTAATGTAAACACATACTACCCCCACTTAACTAAATATAAACCTAGACTGAACAAGTGGAAAACGGTGGACCCAAGTTAGTCCTAGGCCGTGAATAAGACCATGACACGTCACCTTCATGTGTCTCACACCGAATAACAAGATGGAGGAATAGGAAAACGACAAGGTCCATGGAACTCAGACCAGCTGCCAGTCTGCGTTGAAAATAAATACAAACCACAATACTTGTGAGGGACCATAGACCACTAGATGGCGTTAAAACCCCACAGATATGTTAATGCCTTTTTTGAAAAATGACCCGTACCATCAAATTCTTATGAGAAAACTCGGGTGCCCATAACAGACCCGTTGTGCTTCATAAAGTAAATGAATGTCCTGTGAAAGAGGACATAATCTTATAAAGTCACAGGCAGTGTTTTTTGTTTCCCCTATAAGTTATGTAGTTAAACTCGGTTATTTTATGCCTAAATTACTTTGTTTTATTCACTCGAAGCCTATAATCGAGTTAGAAATAACCTGGACCCTCATCTTCCCAATCTCATCAACTTCAATAAAGAAAAGATTTACAAAGAGAGATATATTCTCCCAAGAACAAGTAGAGCTTTCTCAAGTTCAGCCCCTCAATACAAAATAATTTTATGTTTAGTTTCATCAGACATTTATGTCGATTTACTTTTTGGTTTCTTGACTTAAAAGGTCTTAAATCAGAGAGTTATGTTATATCTCATAAACTTTTCAGACCCTATGGTTTCTAAGATTTGAAGATTTTTCGTGAATTAGTATAGTCACATGAATAGAAACTAGAACCCTAGGGGTTGGTAAAATTTATAAAATCATCCTGAATTATACATGTAGGAAAATAAGACTAAATCTGCCTAAAAAGTTTTAAATGAAAATCTTCAGTATATATATGTGCATTCTCGTAGATATTAGAAAAAATTCTTTGAGCTACTCATTATTCACTCAATTTAACCTTCACAAATTAATCAGGGAATTCACATAGAACTGAGTTGGATGAGAGTTTCAAGTACCCTAAGTCCCAAAATTACTTGCCTACATAAGTTAATAAGGCCATTTGTTGGGCATTCTAAGTGGCAACACCATAGCAACCCATATCCATAAAAGGGCTAATGGTTTATTGTTTTTAATCCGAACTCACAAATCGATGGTTATTGCATTTACCATACTTTTAGCTTTACATCACATACAATTAGCCTGTTAGCTTCTTATTATTCTTGTTTTTCATCCAGTTTGTTTTAATTTTAAAACAATTATTACTTTGTTAAGCTTATATATGTGGGTTTTATTTGCCCTAAATTTCTTACCAAAAGAGGTGTCGTTTGTAGGACAAGGTTTTGAATGACTAATACTTTTTGTAGGAAAAGGTTTTTAGGAATCTATAAATAGAGGGCTTGTTCCTATATTTAATAAGCATTCAAATGTGTAGCTAAAGAGCTTTGAGAGTTTTGTTAGAGGAAGAATGGTGCGTCACAAGCTTGATACCGTTATACTTGTGTGAACTTCCCATGTATTCCGATGACTTGGTTGAGGTTGTTTCTCTATGTATTTTGTACTCTCAATTTATAGTAGATTGCTTATTCCTTGGCTGGACGTAGTCGATTGGACCGAACCATGTTACTCTTTGTGTCTTTGGTATTTTCTCGTGTCTTCTAATGTGGTCTCGAGGTTTGCTTTTCTAGCTTCGACGTTTGACACCTGCGCTGATTTTTGGTCCTAACAAGTGGTTTATCAGAGCCAGATTCAATGCTGAGTCAGCGTTCAGTGGTGTCGATAATCGATGATTGAACCGGTTTGAAAGAGGTCATCTTGGCAGGGGTAGTTTTAGAATTGCAACCTTTTTGACAGTAAGTAACGGAGATTTGTTGGAGAAATTGTTCAGAGAGGCTCTTAGTGTAGAGAATAAATTTTTCAAAGGAATTATGGAGAGGAGAAGCAAGTTGTTGAAGATTAAGTGAAGAAGGTGGACAAATTTATTTTGTCAGGAAATTAAGCCCAAGGGGTAAGATTTTGTTGGATTTTATTTGCCCTAAATTTCTTTAATAAATAGGTTTTCCTTGTAGGAAAAGGTTTTGAATTGACTAATCCTTTCTGTAGGAAAAGGTTAGGACTCTATAAATAGAGGCTTTTCCTTCTAATTTAATCAGCAGTCACAAGGTTAGTCTTAAAGAAGCTTCTGAGAGTTTTGGTTAGAGGGAGAAAGTGTGAGTCAACAAGCCTTGATAAGTATCACTTGTGTGAAAGTTACAAGTATTCGAGTGAATTGTTGAGGTTGTTCCTCTGTATTTGTACTTCATATTTATCGTGGATGCTCATCTCCTTGGGGACGTAGGTCGATTGACCGGACACAACGTTACTCTTTGTCTTTTGGTATATTTCGTTGTCTTCTTACGCGTGGTCTTTCGAGGTTTGCTTTGCTGCTACAGCGTTACACTGCTTATGTTCGGTCTTCCTAAACAAGTGGTATCAGATCCAGATTCAATGATGGAGTCAGGTTCAGTGGGTTCGATAATCAGATGATTTGAAACAGGTTAGGAAGAGTGGGTTTCATCTTGGCGTGGTGTTAGTTTGTTGTATGTAGTTTAGCTGCAACTTTTTGACAGGAAAGGAGATTTTGTGGAGAAATCGTTTCAGAGAGGTCTCTGTGTTTGAGACATAAATTTTTCAAATGAGATTATGGAGAGGAGAAGCAAGCAAGTTGTTGAAGATTAAGTGAAAGAAGGTGGACACATTTATTTTGTAGAAATTCAGCCAAGGGGAGATTGGTGGGTTTTATTTGCCCTAACTTTCTTACGATAAATAGGTTTCCTTGTAGGAAAGGTTTGGAATTGACTAATCCTTTCTGTGGGAAAAGGTTCTAGGAGACTATATAAATAGAGGTTGTTCTTCTCATTTAAGCAGCATTCACAAATGTAGTCTTAAAGAGCTTTGAGAGTTTTGGTTTTAGAGGGAGAATTTGTGAGTCACAAGCTTGATACGTTATCACTTGTGTGAACTTCCCATTTATTCCGGTGGATTTGTTGAGGTGTTCTCTGTATTTGTACTTCATATTTATAGTGGATTGCTCATCTCTTGTATGGAACGTAGGTCGAATTGACGAACCACGTTAAATCTTTGTGTTCTTTTGGTATAGTTCTCGTGTCGTGTAATCGTGGTTCTTTCGAGGTTTGATTGCTAGCTTCCGCATTACACCTGCTTATTTTCGATCCTAACAATAATATAATACACACCCTACATGATCTGTTTATTAAAGTAATGACACATATTTTGCTAAACATCGTTTTATGATATAGGTTAGGAATTAGCTCCAGATAACTCTTAGCCAAATCCCAGTTGAATTCATTAAATTACTGGTTTATTCTCCTACTCACGGACAATACACATTTTTACTTTTAAAGTCTTATTTCAAGTTTAGTCTTGATAGAGTTATCTGGGCAGGTCCCCAGAACACTCAATTCTTTTTTACGCTTTGTAGGAGATATATTGTTTCAACTCAAGTTGTTAAGTTGTGTTTATAGTCTAACAAAATCTTATGATCTATCAAAAATGTTGAGAACTAATTGGGTTTTCAAGTTAAAAAATATCCACCTCTTTTTAGCTTCAGCATGTACCAGTATTTACTTAGTTAGTTTTTTAGTTTATGCCTTTTTAGCTGCCAGATTCAAGGGTAGCTTGGGATCACCATATAATATGGTATCGTGATCCGTTATGGGTAGCCATGGATGTTTGTTAAAAAACTCATATGAGAAGTTACTAGGTGTTTTAAGAATTTTTCTTATTGTGTGATTGTTAATATGACAAAATGTGTATTAAAATCTCCCTTGTAATCACATGGTGAGCATTATTGATATCATGCCTCCGTAGGCTAATAAGAAAATGCTAACACCAGTCCCCAGTCCCGAAAAATGAGGTTAGGAAATGCAGAATTCTAGAATGCAACCTACTTTTGTCTCAAATGTATCCAACAAAACAATCACCGATACATTAGTTTAAGGAAAACATTGACGGTCATTAGCTATAACCCTAGTTTGAGATTTATGTTTATGAATACGCCTAAGTTTCTAGGTGCGCACCAGTAGGTGAGGAACCATATAATCATAATGAGGTCAAGAAGCTTCTTTTGATGTAAGTAACAATAATGATAAGGTTTTGACTTGGAATCCTACCATTTAAGGATGTGGTCATGATTTTGTTCACATAATGGAAAAGACAACTGGGTGCGGATGCAGCTCCGGACATAAGACTAGTTTTCTTGAGCTTTTTAGGCAGGTTCTTCTCGAGAGTGTTTAGGGAGGCAAGTACTAATTAGTCTTAACATGAAGTAGGTTCTATGTTATTCAATCAATACAAGCTGAAGTTCACGCAATACTTTTCCAGTTATGCTCCACAGAGGGTTGACGATTTTTAAAGCATAATAAATCCGGATCTGGTGACTACTGAGAGCGGAAATGATGTTATTTTTAAGGGGATGGTAAAAAAAAAAAAAAAAAAAAAAAAAATTAGGGGACAAAGATACCAATAAGGATAGGATGGATAACTATGAGATACTTCAGAAGATGCCCAGTAGTATATATCGCTCAATTTTTGCAGTAGGAGGTTACACCCTAACACAGTCATAGCTAGCGTTTCGTCTCCATGTTAAACATGTCAGAAAGGGGGAAGGGATAGCATTAGACTATAAGTCACCGACGGTGTGCTTCCGTAACAAAATTTCCCTACTTATCAAAAGTGTTGTAAGGAATAATCCAAGAGCAGAGTCATGCATGCATTAGAAGGGTTCTTTGGGTATGGTTTTCTTAAGGTCATAGGATGAAGGATTGTCCACTTCAAGTAATATACTAGTGGGTAAATGTCTTTATCACAACTTCAGCAGCTTCAAACTGGTTCGCCTTAGTCGAAAGGTTCTTATCTAGTGGAGATGGTGGTCAGTGTTCAATTAACATTGATGCTCTTCAAGATGGATGGAAAAAGAAGATTCTCCAATGCGGTTCAATGGTTTGTCCAAGTCACCATTTTAGAATTTGTATGCAACGTTTACATCCTTGGGATACACTTTCCTCGTTTTTCCCCCCCCACAAAAAACTACCTTATATAGAAGTAAACATTTTTGTCTGTCACACAACTATCTCAGGAATACTTAGGCGCTCCACTCTGAATCTTAGAAATGGAAAATAATAAAACTTAAAATAGAATTTACATTACAAAATCTGGAATTCAACAGTTTTCTTAAATAACCTTAGAAAATCACTTTCAAAAATATTTAGTTTAATAACTTAATATAATACTAATTTTCTAAAACTGATTTTCATTGTGGCATCAGGGACGAGACTCAAAGTCCCAAAGGTAAAGAAAAGATGTATTGGAGGGCCTTAATGTCTTATATCCTGAGTGGACAAGTATTGCATCATCTCATAAGTTCACTTGTTCATGCCCATATAACTCGTCATTTCCTCTTATCTCTTCGTTCTGCCCATAAAAAGATTACCCAAATAAATAAAATCAACAAATGACAAGAGATGATGAGTGAAAACAACAACAACAATACAAATATATATAGAGTAACTAGCTTACCAATGTTTGAAGGGATGTCAAGTTGAGATAATACTTAGATTCTTCCACCGATTCTTAATGTATACCCAATCTAAGCTTAAGACAGTTCAAACAAATAGTGTTTATCAATTTTTTACCGCGCCACAAAGGTATAGTGCCTTGGTGTCGCGCGGGGGGACTGCAAATTAAATTATTAATTGATAGTGTAGAAAAGAGTCAATATCATTATGTATTCTAATATAATAATTTTCAGCTAACCTGAAATGTGTCTTCATTTGTCTGATTTATTTGCTAGTTCAGGAACTTTCCCCAGATACAACAAATTATAACTTCTCTCAAATATCGAAACTTTTTTTTTGTCTCCAAATGAAGGCAGACCTATTTATCAATAATTATTTAATCTTATCAAAACACATCAAAGAAAATATACGTAAATCTTTTTGTTGGCAGGGGGAAACATGCAGATTATTCAAAAGGACACTGACCTTACATAAAGCTATATTAAGACACTTGGACGAGAAATATATTGATGACCCAATTTTGCCTTCTTTGTTCAAATGTATGAGTATGGCATGTAGTGCATATTTTTTTGTACAATCTCATTCGCCACCAAAAATAACATGTATAGAATCTGAAATATTTCCCAATATCAATTCTCAAAAGGTTAATTTCTATACAACGCTGGGGGAGTATCAACATTTTGTGATCAAGTGAGTAAATAAGAATTGGATCATCAATATTTGAATTCTAAAAGACTCAAAGCAATATACGATGAAGGTGTGTTTCTTCTACTTCTGTATATAAAAGGATAGCTCACACTTAGTATGAATTGTTTCTGACCTGTTGGTACAGTAAATTTTGAAGGAAACAATTTAGAAACTCATACTAGAGGACATTTATAGTATGTTGTATGCATATACACAACACACACACACTTCTTTGGACTTGTTTTCTTTTGTGCTCTAAGGGTTTATAGAAAACAACAACTTTACCTCAAATGGTAATTGATAAGGTTTATGTGCATTTGATTCATGTAACTACCATTTCGTCGCAGTACACTAGGTTTGTTTATTATTATTATATTCTTAATAATATCTCACATGAGGATTTAAATATTGTTTGTGTGATACAGCTCACATTTAAAACTTTTGAGAAAGAGAAGAACATCTTTCTTTTTTATAAAAAGGAAATAACATTCAATTTTTTTATATATTAATGCAAAAGAGTATCATCATACATCTATGGACAAAGGAAAAACAAATAACTTATAATTGGAGGAACTTTGCAAAGCGAACCTGAAAATATCCAATGTTAGCTTTTTTGAGGCCCCCAATAAAGGATATCGAAACGGCAATTAATGTTGCATCCTCATCACATCAATTGGTACTGCTTATCCATATTCTATTCAAAAGTATGAAAAAAAATTAATTAGATACTTTTAAAATGAAAAAACTGTGTGGAGTATTGAGTGGACAGTTCAAAAAAATTGATCCTTGCTAGTGAGTTTACATACACAACGCCGTGCATTACCCATGGCACACGCACACACAAACACAATTATATAATATATACCCACAAACACACTTCTTGAGAATTTCTTATTGGAGTTTATCAAAAGTAAGTACTTACCTCAAAGGTGGTGATAAGAATGTGTAAAATTTATTCTTCTCATGCCTCTTTCGTCCAAATTACATAGGTTTCTTGTGATTTATATTATGATTATAGTAATGACATATTTAAATATTTCGTATATGCAAAAATAAAAAAAAAACAAGCAACTTACTATTAGAGAAACTTTTTCAAAGAGAACCTGCGAAATTCGATGCTTGCTTTTCCCCGTGCAATAAAACAGTGATCCGAACGTCCATTAATGTTGCATCCTCATCACCATCAACATTAGTCTGTTAATACCTATTTCGATTTAAAGTATGAAAAAAATAGTTAAATATTTGCAAAATGGAAATTTTTTTGGAGTAATGGCTGAGAAGACGTTAAAAAATATCAAAAATTTCTCGCTTGCCAAGGAATTTCAAATACACGTAGGCGCACAAAAAAGACCGCACACAAACAAATTTTATATCAACTATATGTATATATGTATCTATATATATATATATATATATATATATATCTATATATTATATATATATATATATAATAAATATATTATATATACGTGCATTTTGTAACAAAAGATCAATGGGGTGGGCTTATGCATCTATTAAAAATCAATAAATTATTCTCTGTTGATATGAATGTTTTCATCCTAAATTAGAATTTATCATATAAATTAATATTTTTGTTGAAAACTAATTTAAAAAGTTATATTTCAAGGAAAAAGGTTAACTCGAGCGTTTGTACAATTCTAAACCGGACTTATATTTAGCATCAAATCTTATAGATAATCATAATACAATGATTTAGTCGAAGATTCATGACAATTTTCATTTATTTATCCTTTTAAACTTGATGTCTTAGATATAATCATAAAAATTAAATGAGACGTCAAACAGGTTAAGAACTTCTAGTACTTATACTACTAGGTATATTATCCGTTAGGATTTAAAATTACTACTTTACTTTTAATATTAGTCACTAAAGTCAAATCGTTTTGTTCAAATACAGGAAAGAGGGTTCCATAGCCTATTTTATTTTCATTTCTTTGAATAGGTTAAATGTACATCTGTAAGGAAAAAAAATAAAAACAACTTATAATAAGTATGTTAAACAATTCCTGAAAAAAATTTCAAAGCTTACCAAGAGACACCACCTTTTGGTGCCATAGGAGATATGGGGATAGCACTTATTGATTTCTTGCGATCCATTTCATGGGGCCTATCAATGCTCTAGTAGAAATATGAATTAATCAAAGTTGTAATAGAATATCAAAGATAAACAAATAGTGTTTTTCATAAGTCTTATGTTTCAAATACACGTGCAATTGATTTTCATTGAGGAAACTAAACTTCGGAGAAACTCTTTAGCATCTTCACATTAATTTTGTTTTTACTTTTCTATTCTTATAAAGAAATTATAGTTTAAATGGTCACCACATACTAATTTATATTTTAATATAATTATTGTACATAGTTTTAGGAGAGGTAAGAATAGAAGTGAAGTGCTCTATGTTACTTCAATGTTTGTTCAATTCATCAAATTTACCTTGTTTAGTTAGTAGGCACTTAGATGAAAATGCAAACGTGATTTCATCTAGTGGATTTAAAATTATGAGATGAAATCTCAAATTCTCCAAAAAACATGTTGAGAATTTCATATTAGGATTTTCTATTTTTCGAATACAAATATTGACCCACACATTTTATTTCAATATAAAAAAAATAGTGATACAACTAATGAATTTTTTTTCAAGGATACGGAAGGACTAATGAAATATATACAAAAAGTAATTAGTGATGATTACATTACTATTTCATGAACCAATGTCAATTTATTAAAGAGTAACAAAATTAAAGTTAATACAATCATTTTAATATTACTTGTCTTCATGAACAAAATAAAACTGTTGAAGAAAAAAGATGGTATTTTTTAACATAACTTTTTATATTATATTGTTCTTTTAGTTTGGTCTGAAAGTTTGTTTGATTGGTAAGATTGTAAAAATAAAAAATTGGGATATATTTGATGTTTAATAACTTATGGGGGATTATATTATATGCAAAAATACAAATTTTTAAAACAAAATTGCAAGTAGAGACAAAGCTTTTGAACTTGATTTCATATTATCACTTCATCTCACATGGTTGTCAATTAATCTCTTATTTCTTCTAGAGATTAATGAGTTCAAAAGACTTCCATATGTGGTGAGGTTTTAATAAAAGATACATGTTTTATTTCCTTCATAAAAAAAACACGGGTTTGTATCGAGGTCATTACCATACTAATTTCTAAGTAATATGGGTTGAATTGAAAAAAATATATTTTTATATTTTCTATTACTTGAAAACAAATTCACTCTGAAAAATAAAAACATTTTAACGCATAGACATCAATTCTATAATAAGGGTTCATGGGTATGAATTTTTCTTGGTATATTTAGAATACTCATAATCCTTTTTGGTTTAGAAAACGTTTGACCAAAATAGAGTGGAAATTTAAATATTTTCCGTATTGGGTTGGAGAGCTTTTCCTCCTTATAGGTCTGGAAAACTGAATTATATTATAGATATAAAGTTGGGGGTTATAAAAATCATGGTACTGGACACAATGTAGTCCAATGGCTTGAGAAAATTAAAATTGTAACAGGAAAAACACTTCTTCTTTATTTCATAGTGGAGAACTCCCTTGCATTTTTCTTAGAGGATTAGGCCGCGTTGAACTTCATTAAATCCTTATATTATTTTTGTTCCCTATTATTTTGATTGTGGTTATGTTGCTTAGTTAGTCTTCTATATTATTCACAAAAATAATAATATTATATGCGATTAAAATATCTTCAAAAACATATCATTGATCACATGAATTTAGGCCTTAACTAAGAAATGGCACAATGGTAAAATAGAACTTTAGACTGATTAAATAACCTTTAAAAGTATTATTTAAAATATTATTAGTCGTATACTTGACAGGAAGTCGTCAAATTAACTCATCTAGGGTCTTCATTTTATGCCAAATATTATCCGCGATTCTTGTTTAATTTTATTCGATATCTTATAAAACACCTAAAGATTCACGGATTTATAGATTTGGTAGGAGCATGGAACTTAAGCGCAAATGAATGAAAAATGGAAGAGAAAAAGAGTTAAGATGCAAGGGCGCTCACCAAGCATACTGGGGATAAGTCGAATAACCAAAGCTTGAATTATGTTAAACAAGTGAGCCATGAATTGGGGATGCGCTGATCACCTTCGGCGAAACAGAAGATTATCGGCCCACCGATCAAAGAAACGAGGACAAGGAAGGCACAGTGCAACCGACGTTGAGGAACTGAACGAAGGGAGCTCGCTAATCATTCGATGAATCACGACTAACTACGGTGAAAAGATTCGCCAGCAAAATTTGAAGTCTATAAATATTGACGCTTTAATTATGATAAATAAAAATTTAGAGAGTAAAACAATTTTACCTCTAGAAATTTTATTTTAGAAACTTTCTTCTGAATTTTCTATCAAGTTTGAAGAATGTTTGTGGAATCTGAAGAAAGAAGTTCTTCTTCCAATTTTTGTAGTGGGTCTTCTTCATTTAACTTTTGTTTCTAATTTTCATATTAATGTATTATACCCACTTGATATCTTATCATTTTTTAAATATATTTATTATTGATTGGATGTGTGTCTAAAAAAAACCTCATTTTGGGTGTCATTTAGAAATTATTAGGTTGATTATTAATTTGTTGGGTCATGCTAATTGTAGTTAGATTGGCTTTTAATAGTGATTTCACCTTGTGGTTGCTGGCTTACTAAAAGGTTGGTAATTGTAAAAAAAAACATCCATCTGTTTTCGCTTACTAGACAGAGAGGTTGTGAAACTAATACCACAAGACTGATTCTCCAAAGTAGTGGGTTTGGAAAGGGTTCAGTGAGGGAGAGGGTTGTGAGCACCTAGTCCCATATTCAATCACTCCGTCGAAAGAGTCGAGGCGGCTAAGGCGTAGGATGGATAAATTGACGAGGTGGGTGTCTGAGAGGAAATATTGATATGGGGTAAATTTCCTCAGAAGGGAACTTCCTTTCATTAAAGCATGGGCTAATAAACATTTGTATGCGAAATTAGCGTCTTTTGCCTATCCCCTGTCTATTCCAGCAACCTTCACCTCCAAAACTATTAGCATAATTCCCCAATCCCATCAACCACTTAGCACCCGCCCATCTACATTGCTTCCACCCTCTTCCTACGTTACCCTATAACTATCCGCCATACCCCCGCCCAAATCAAGGACCCACTTCCCCCCCTCCACACTAACCTGTCTCCCGCTTCTCTGCTCACCACGCAATTTTCCCATTACCCCCACCTCCCCCGCTATTTAGCTCTTCAATCCCGTCTTGTCCCACTGTCTAAACCCCCCCACACCAAACCTAGGTCGCACCCACCGCTCAACATCTCTGATCCAAAACTTCTTTTTCAACCCACAGCATAAAACTAAGAACGACCCCCACCAGATTATTCCTTACGAGATCCTTCTTCCTTCGTTAGTTACTTCCCTCCAACAAGACCCATTCAGAAATCACCATCTTCCCCTACCCCACGCCCCCTCCCCCCACCCTACCCCAAACGGTCATTCACCCCCCAACAAACCTCATCACCTCTCCCCTCTTTCTCACCCTATCTCTGCTCACCCATCGCATCCCAATCCCGCAGACATCCCCCCTCTTCCTACAACTATCCCCCCCCATCTCGTCCATCCCCCATCTCAATCCCTCCACCCGCCCACCCCCTGCCCCGCCCTCCCAATCCCAGCTGACCTAACACGCCCATATATGAGTACACAAACCCGCTCCGCATTCCTTCTCTCCCGGTCCCTATCAATTCTGCTACCTACCCACTATATCTTGTCGCCAATTTCATACCATACTATCTTCAAGTTATACCCCTTCCCTACACACCCCGAGTCGCTCATAAGCCATTCACAATCCTTCGACCCTCCCCCCCTAGCCACGCTTGTTTACCCCGTGACCCCTCTCCACCGATCTCCCTACCCCCAGTACCTATAGCGCTTCATATCTAACCCTCAATCACCCCTCCACCCCTCCATCATCTATCTGCTATAAATCTCTTAATTTCCCGCCTCAAGTCCGTTATCATTAAACTACTCTCCCCCTAAGTCGCCCACTCATGCCGTCCTCTCGTCTTATCCCCTCGCTCTACCCCTGGCCTCTGCCCCCTCCCACACTTTGTTCCCACCCCTTCCCTCCGTTGTCCAACCTTTTTTCTTCTAACATCAGCCTCCTCTGTTCTTTGTCTCCAACTCCGATCCCAGTATTCTAGCATAGTCCACACTCATTCACTTCTCTCACGTCTTAAAGCATACGCCACCACGTTACCTTCAACAATATACCGATAAACCCAAGAAATCTCTTCAGATTATATTTTTTGCTATTCTATTATTTACAAAAACCCATTAGCTTATTTGACACAGTGGTGTCACAAATTAAAGTTTGTTTGTTTTGTATTCGAAACGGTCCTAATTTATCGCTATTTAGAAAAAAACCACTAAGACTTACGGACTTTAACTACTACTCATGGGAAATGACCCAAACCCTTGGTTGGGTTACTATACTATCTTCTATTCGTTAAGAACTAAGACGATACACTCGGGTCATGATCAGGAGCTAAAATTTAAAGTAAAAAACGAAAGCATCAAAGGAATTAAAATGGCATCAATTGCGGAGGAGTGTGATACGTTTAAAAAATGTAGTTACTATAGTTTTTAGTTTATGGAACATATCTTGTACTAATTTTTTTAATTTTTCTGTGGTTCATTGTTTTGTGTTTGTGTTTTTATGCAGAGTAAGAAGATGGAATGTGGTTGTAGTTTCAAAAAGTATTAGAACAGACCAGTCAGGGTATGACCAACAGTTATTAGACCGAAAACAGAAGTATCAACGATCAACGCTACCGGGAGTTATACTCCTTCAGCCCTACGAAAGTGGAGCCCAAACCCTTGATAATATAGCTAGTAGAAACTTATCAAGGAAATGAGAAAAAATAGGAGTGAAATTCACTTGTAGCTTAGTAAACAATATATCCAGGCGACTGAATGGATGATAGAAACACAACATAAAATGGTGAATGAGCTCAAAAAATAACATAGACAATGTTGTATGACACAAACAACCCGAAAAACGAAAACTATAATCATCAAAATCAAGATGATCAAAATTATTGAGTTGATACCATGTCGTCAAACACCATTCGCGAGAGGCTCACATAAAACTACACCATGGGTTGAAACTCAAGAATAAGAATAGTTTACTAAGGCAGATTTAGGAGGAAAACCCAAACCTTTAAGTATTTTAAACTATCTTATTTAAATTAAGGGGTTTTGATTTGAGATCAGGAGTGGAGGGATTCTAAAGGAAACGGTTGAGGCACCACAAATCTATGTGGTGTTGATGATCCAACATGATCGTTGATGAGATTAATGTCTTGCTTGTTATCTCTTCAACTAAAGCTGGAGGTTGTATGACTCAGCGAAAACAGAAAATCGTTTAGTGTATCGCCATGTAGCTGAGCAGAGATTCAACTTACGTCACAAACGAAGAGATATGAAAATGTTGTATAAAATCTTTGCCTTTAATTCTCACAAATTTTTTACCATTACTTCCATTCTGGATTTAATTCTTTACAAAACTGTGGTATCTCTAAGTGTTTGAAGTTGAGTTATTATTGCTTTGAAGCTAGATATTGGTCGCTTTATGGCTAAATTTTTATCAAATTAGTAGAATAGATTGGTTCTACATGACCCCCCTCCTTTTTTTTTTTCAATTATGATTATTTTCATCTAGAGATAGTTTTTTGTCCCAAGTAAGGGTCCTCATACTAAACCTATTGGTAGGGAATCATAGAAATTTGAATTTAACCCTAAGCGACAGTTATGGGGACACAACTAGCAGTTGAGTGGAGAATTTAGAGTCTATTCTACTTTGAAAGGTACGAGGTGACTTTTGGAGGAAACTAGAATTACAAATAGAGGTCATTAATTTCCCACCACCGAGGACACTGCGTTGGTCATTAAAACTATGCTGTCATAAATGGCCCCAGTCTTCACAACAATGTGTTTTTTGTAACGACCTGTTTAGTCGTTTTGAGCAGCAGATTTTATTTCTGAAAAAAATAGGCGAGGCGACGACGGACCCCAAGGACGCCCGTCATGGGCACCGACGGACCATTCAGGGTCTAGTTTAAAAACATTTGGAAAATCTGAAATTGGGGGTATGAAAATCGACTCTCTTGAACTTCGTAAGAAAATGGCAGATTGAACCGGTTCCACAGGTGTGACGGACCGTCCACAGAGTCTTAAAGTGGAAATCACTCTATGGACCTTGCGACGACCTGCGGAAGGACCGTGCAGGCACGACAGGCCGTCCGAACGGCCCCTTGCGCATCCAAGTCGGGTGCGATTTCTTTATAGTTTTTTAAGGGACGTTTTGACTATTCCTGCTTGAATTATAAGTTAGAGGGTTAATGTTAATAAGTTAATTATAGGGGGTAAAAGAGGTAACCTTAAGTTAATTAGTGGGTATTATTCATCTTTTATACCTTAATTATGTCTATTAGGGTAAAAGAAAGAGGGTTTGAAAAGAAAAAGAAAGAAAGAAAGAGAGGGAGAACGAGGTTTTAAAGGGGGAAAACAGAAAGAGAACGAAAGGATAGCAAGGGATTTTGAGAGGGGATTAGCTTGTGATAGCAATTTCTTCGTGGAGTAGGTTATGGTTTTTTACAGCTATTCGTAGTAAACTCTTAATAGCGAATGATAGTGTGGGTACTATTATAGAGTCTTCTTATGCTTAATTGTGTGTATGCATGATGTGAGTTTATATATATGATGTGATAAAAAAAGCATGATTGAAGCTATTGGAATCCCAAATCTTGAATAAAAAACTAATAAATTGTTAATGATGATGCCTTGAATATAAAAGAAGGTCCTTGATGAACTAAAGTGATGAGATGATGACGCCTTGGTATTATACAAAGAAGCTTGATGAATGAATAGAAAGAGATTAGGGGATCGGAGATGTCACGTACCGACAACATAGAATTAGTGGGACGGGGTCATGAAACGACACGTGATGTAGGGGGTGGAGGGGGCGTGGGGGATACGGGGAGTTTTCACGTACCGACACATTAGAATTAGTTGGGACGGGTTGTCACGAACCGCACGTAGATGTAGCGGGATCGAGTGTCACGTACCTTTTGACAAATAGCATTAGGGGTAAGGTGTCACGAACCGACCCGTAATGTAGGGGAATCGGAGTGTCACGTACGCAACCACACATAGAATTAGTGGACGGTGGTTACGAACCGACACGTAGATGTAGGGTGATGGAGTGTCAAGTACCGACACAGTGAATTAGGGGATCGGAGTGTCCACGTTTCCGACACGAGACGTAGGGATAGGAGGCACGTACCGACACAAGAGGAATTAAAAAATAATGAATCTTGAAAGATGCTGAATAACTCATCTAAAGACATGTTCCAACACGAGTATGTGTGGAGGCTTGAGTCTCATAGATATGATCGGTGTGATATTATAAATGATGTTTGTACTTGTGCCTATCACAAGTTAAGAATATAGTTGATTTATTGATATTATCGAGATATATTGCTTTCTATTGAGTTGGCGATGATATATACTTCAGGACTTGTGTTGTACAACCCCCTACTTTTATGTTTTTTCTTGTATATTGTGGTATGCAGCAAGTGTGCGTAATCGTTCGAATTAAACAGTAATTCTAGCCAGTGCTTCGTTACACCGGATCTTCAGGGTGAGCTATGTTCTAGCTTGACTGATCTCCATCCTAATGTCGTGTGCCTTGAAGTTTCGGGCATTAGACTTAGCTTTTATTTGTTTTAGCTTATTAGAATACTCTTAGTTTAGTAAATTGATCATAGAGTTCTTGTGTGATGACGTCCAGATTTTTGGGAATAATAGATGTGTGAATTTTAGAAGTTATGAAGTGTCTTTTATTTATTGAGTTAAGGTCTCGCGTTGCTTTATGTTGATATTAAAGCGAAATGGTAAGGTTTAGATTGGTTGGTTTCGCTCAATGGAGGGTAAATGTGGGTTGCCAAGAGCGGCATACGATTTGGTGTCGTGACAATGGTTTAACAGTCGGCATAGAGAGTTGAGTCTCTTAATATTTATATAGGTTTCCCAAACATATTTTGCTTACCTATCAACCAAACCGAGTTGAATCCTACTACAACAACTGAATCTTATTATGAATTGCAGGCATAGCAAGATCTTAAGTTATAGAAAACTAACACCTCTTAAGAACGACACATAGGGGTACATAAAATAAAATACACGGATATTCACAGAGAGAGGCGAAATGAAAGATACTCACGTACTTCAGGAAGAATGGCAAAGAGATATCCCGAGTTCCCCCAACAAAAATCATTTATTAGGTCAAGGATGATGATTTTGAGAAGTATCTTGAAGAAAAAAATCGTATCAAAGATGGGTGATTGATTGATATATATCCTGAAATAATGAGCACACGAGGTCCAGAGGTGTCACGCGTGGCTAATAATTCCATGTCTGGGTTCGGGAGTGTGACGCCTATATAAATCATTATGCTATGGGGCATGAAACATGAAGCAATAGTTAAAGACAATCAATTCTGTATAGTTCGGGGGACGGACTGTCCAGTATGATCCCGACAGTAATGTTATCTTAGTTGTATAAAACACATGGAGGATAAGCATGAAAACACTATCGAAAGAAAGATACACTAGAAACATGAAAGATGGTTAGCTTCCCAAATTTCATATGATACCCTAAATGATTAAGGGCTAGCACAACGATTGAAAAGAAAAAGTCTAAATGTAGTAGCTCGATATTGGTTTGGTTTATCAATAGCTTATCATGCCTTCACAAAATGATATCTATCATCACAGCGTAAGGGCCGTATCCCTAGGATGTTATTGACAAATTCTTAAACTAAATTAGGGGGAGATCATAAATTTCGAGATCCTCATGATCTTTTTAAAAAGATTTGCAAAATCAGTTTCGTTCCCATAATGATCACGTAAATTGTGCAAACATCTCAGATCTAAGAAGCTCAAGGAATATGTAATAATACAACATCATTCACTGACATTAGAAGATCGAAGTAGACTACCTTAAAGGATCTGTAGGAGAAACGGTTAAAGGGAACGGTTTTAAAAACCTCATCAAACTTAATACAACATGACGGTCCTTACTATGATTAGAAATAAAATCACGCTATATCGCACGTCGTTTTACGTTACAGATGCGTATGCTTTACAGAATTAAACGAACTTGCGCTTAGACGTGGATTAATCAAATAGGTGCCCTAAAAACCTTATTGTGGAATGATCGAGATTGATCTTACTCACTGTAGTTATACCACTAAAAACAAAGATTGATGAAAACTTTGGGCAACAAAGGGTTTTGTTACAAACGGAAACATAAGAAACCACTGATCGATGCAACATAAGAGGATGGACCACGGATAATGAAAACGTAAGTAGAGGGTAGGTGAAGTCCAATCCTTATGTATCGGCAATTAAACTAAACAATAAGAGGGATTCTGACAAAAAAGCTACATCCCTGAGGACCAGGACACACTGATATGCCTAACAAGGAACCAATGAGATAGAACAAATCTTGATCGGGGCAGCAGTCTAGTTTCGATCAGGAGTAAACACCAGTATCTTCAATAGGGGAAAAAAACACACCAAACCACGGAAAAAACAACTTGAACAGGTTTTTTATTCCGTACTCCTCTCTTCAATATAACATTGCATTAACTTCTATGTATCATAGAACTGCACTGAGACAAATGCTTTTTATGTGTACGGGAGGGCCCACTTGTTTATTGTTTTTAAAATTTTATTTTTGGGGATTTGAGCTTAGGGCTCACTTTTTGGGCGTTTAATTCAAAATAATTTTGACCCTTCCAAAAAGTTACTTCTAAAATTGGCCCCTCTGTGATGAAAGTGGTTGTTCTTGTAAAAATTTACGTAGTGTTTTTAAATCAACCGATAACTTAAAGGTGCTCTCAATCGACCAAACATTGAATGTGCGGGTTACTACAAAAATGAAGAAGTACATAGTTCAATAATAGTGAAACTCTTATCATATCGCAGTCATTAACCAATTATGAATGATCTTTGAACGACCTATACACCGCAAAAGTGTGTTGTATTTTTTACATGAGTGTCAATGTCTTGTGTGATCAGTTTACTTTGAACCATGGAAGAATAAAGTAGGGGAAATATGCCGAATATTAGTCTGATTTGATTTAGAAAGGTGTCCTCTTGAGATAATCTTAGGTTATAATTAAAGAGTAAAGGCCAACTGGGACATAGACTCTTTTGTGGCAACATCGTGAGGTGTGTTTCGTGAAACTCCGTTGTTGAACGCACCTTTGAGCGACCCTTCTGTTAAAAAAAATAATGAACCAAGAACGTATGGGATCCATAAACGTATAATCCACTTTATATGTGATGTAGGGGACTGGAATAGCCAAAGAGGCAAAGCCATGTTGGGGGTTTGGCGTGTGTAAGAAGGGAAAGAAAGTCAAGAAGTGTAGGAAAGGGAAAAGGTCTCTCAAACTCATGGTATTGAGTTAGAAATGGAAACCTTCCGACATGAAAAAAAGGAAACAAAAAGTGAAGACTGTATAAGAAGGTTTTGGAATATAAAATCACAAAAAGAAATCAAAATGTCCAAGCAATCCATGGAGAAGAATGAAACAGACGTAAAGGCAATGGGACTAAGGATTTATCAATTAGAAAGGGGATGTGTTGAGAAAATTCACATCTCAGTGAGCGAAATCACCGAGCCTCAAGGATCTACCTTTGTATCAGCCCCATAAATTCTAAGAAAGATATTATTTGTCTGAGTGAATGAACGAAGTCAATGGCAATAAAGGCAAACCTAGGGTGAAAAATATGCAGGTGTGTGCCCCCTGTTGTGAGTGTAAGTAGGGCAGTCAGAGTCTGGACCTTAAGTTAATTAAATTACAGTATGAAAATGGAATCTTCTTTGGGTAAAGGGCATGTAGATTAGATACTTTGTTAGCATGAACTTTCATTAGTAGACAGTATTGTGAGCTCAGAATCGTTGGTAATGGTGTGTCACAACTGAATACTTGGAATATTACAACAAGGTCTGCATGAGTAATTTGAGTCTTGTTGTGCGTATGAAACGATTTGAGTCTTGTGTTCCACATATTTGAGACATTCTTACTAAAAGGTATGAACTTAACTTTATCTGAGACAAGGCAAAAGATTAAGTTGGGGGTGTTTATTGAGTCATTCAAATGGACCTTATCTATGGCCTTATTTAATGCAATAAGGTCCTTGATTATTTTTTTTATCTCAATATATGCTAAAAAACTCCTATGTTTATGGTATTTGTGGATTTGGTAGGAAATGGACACTTAGGCGTAAAAAGAAACAAACGGCCAAAAAAAGAGGTGAAGATACAAAGATGGCATCCCCAAGCACACTTGGGCAATCTACCGAATAGAAAGTTTTTCCACTTCTATCATAGGCAAGTTAGCCTTGAAGAAGTGGATCAAAAAGGTGACACAAAAGAAGCAAGCTGAATCTCGCTGTTCAGTTACATGAAGTAGGAATATACTGCCGATTAATTAAATCTAGAAAAAGAGATAAGGAAGGCATCATGCAAATGGTGATGTACTCAAAAAAGGGCGATCAAGCTAATAAGACTAATTGCTCTGAAAAGATTTCCAGACAATCTGAAGTCATAAATATTTACTCTTTAGTATTTGAATAGTACATTAGAGAGTAAAAAATTACACGTGATATTTTATTTTAGAAAATTTTTTCATAGTCTCTCTAAGTTAAAGTGGGCTTTGTGGAAGATTGCAGAAAGAAGTCCATTTCTAAGTTTGGAAGTGGGTCTTCTCCATTTACCTACCTTGCTAATTTTAAGGTGTAATCTCTAATACCCCTTGATTAAATATATCATTTGGGGCATATTTCATTATTACTTGATATTGTGGGCTAATTAACCCCCTATTCTGGGGTTGTGCTATAGAATTATGGGTTTATAGTTCAAAACAAAACTAACCAATGTCTTTTGATTCTCTCGAGAAGAAGTCGTGAAACTAAGACCACTAGATTGATCTCACGCAAGAGGGAGAATGCCCGAGAGGGTGAGCCCTAGTACCTTACCCAAGAACCCTTATTTAAAGAGCGAGTTGGGATAAGGTGTAGAGTTAGAATAGTTAGACGAGTGGGTGTCCGAGAGGTAACAATTTATATGGGGTAGTTCTCAAGAAGTAACTTGCATTACCTAAGCTTAGCCTAGTCACCATGTCATGCAAATTAGCTACTGAAATTTGAAATCATGTTACCCACCCACTTTTTATTCTTCACATATATAGAGATCACACCCCAAGAGAACTCTCTACCATACTTGAGTTTAATTATATTTCTATTCTACACTTGTGACAAAAACCGCTTCAATAATGACCATTTGTGTCACAAAATAATTGTGTAATATTGAAAATGTCATAAAATATCATAGATAGAACGAAATTCGAAGTAGCTATACTTTCACAACTACTCTCTTGGGACACGACACTAAGCAGTGGTGTAGACTATAATAGCTATCGGATTCGGTAGAACACTCATACTGTAGGCTAGTGGCGTGGGTAATTATCTAAAGCTAAAAATATAAATTAACATCAACGACATCAATTTTCCATGTGTTGGCATTTATATGGAACACTTGTTAAACCAGTTTTAAAATATACCACATGTCCTAATTTTGAAAATGTATATTAGACTATTTACCATTATAGTATTTGTTTTTACGATTTTGCCAAAATATTCATAAAGTACTATATGTATAAAACATTCCAAATTTTTAAGGATGATTTTGAACCTAAATATCAAAAGCCTTTCCATAGTCGTTTTAGTGAAACAAATCACATAATTGAAACGGAGGGAAACAGTACATATGTAAATTATTATTAAGATGTCATGACAGATTTGAATAATGCTGTTGGAATACAAGTAATATATTAGATAGAGTGAAGAGAATATTGGTTCTTTCGTTATTCACACCAATACATTAAAATTACTAAGAATCCATTCAAAATATTTTGTAAATGACCTTGTTGACAATAACCTAAAACATTATATTTGGAGAAAACTCTTAAAAATCTTACCTCTACAACATCGGCTATTGATTCATCGTGTGTCATAAAATATGTTGGAATTAATATGGCGTCCTTATCATCACCATCTTTTCGTGCTTATTATCATATCGAAAAGAAAGACAATAGAAAAAATTAGTATATATTTGTCAAACAAATATTGTCGTGAAAATATGCATGATCTCTAAAAGAGATAAAAAAATTGTTCACTTGCTACAATTGGTGGTGGATCATACCAGTAATATTTAAGGAAGATAATCTATGAGATAAAATGCCTAAATTAAAATAATAAAAATTGAATGTTCATTTTTTTTAGAAGATCCATGATGGTAGTGGGCATGCAAGTTCTTAAGCGTAATAAATTCATGATAAATAAATAGTGTTCAGCCTATTGGAACGAGAGCTAGTCTCCGATTTTACTACAATTCCTAAATCTACTAGATCTAAGGAAAAGGGATACCCTTATTTAGTGTAGATTCCAACAAATATTTGTGCATATCTGAAAAGGACGAAAACTAAACAACTTGAATTGGATTTCTAAATCTTCCCTCAACCAACATTAGCTTTTTTTTCTCAGAGATTCAAGTACACATAAGGGAACTTCCATTAATGTTCATCTTGACCACCAACTTGTCATGCTATCCCCCCCAAATTACTCCATGTTGAACATATGAAAAAGGAGTTAAAACTTTTATAAACTATAAAACTTGTATGAAGTGATGAAGAAGGTTGAAAAAAGATGTGAAACTATTGATTATTATGTTTCAAGTAAATTATTTAAGAAGTGAATCAAAGTGATACAAAACTAAAAAAAGAAGGGCTTACAAAATGTGTATTCCGCAATAGCATATATTATGTAAACTAGATCAATGATGGTTGTTATCATTTGATATTAGTTTTTGTCATGTTCAAGCTTGAGACTATGGAAAATAGAGGCGTAATAGATAAGAAAAAGTTGTCTGTGAAGGACTTATCATTTTTCGGACCATAAGGCATATTTAATAATGATATTGCACTATAGAGAAAAAATATGTACTGTGTGTAGATATAGCAAGTATTACTTTTATATCTCATATATTTCATAATAAAGGTATAACATTAATCATTCATATATATGTCACGCACAAAATGGGCCGCGACTGGCACACCACACGTATTCCGAATCTATGTGAAGCGAACCAACCCATCCAATTCCCAATGTTTCACCATACATAACAAAATCAATTAAATGCGGAAGACTTAAAACTCTTAAGAAATCGATTAATAACTATAAAAACTCAATACTATTTATTCCCAAAAACCTGGAAGTCATAACCACAAAAAATCTATCTCAATATATCTAAGAGTATCTAAGAAAGCTAAAATAGCAAAAAACGCTAGTCCATGCCGGAATCTGTAGGCATCAAGACATGACGAGGAAGATAAAAGGTCTAAGCTAAGAAAGCAAATAGCTCACCCTGAAATCTGCTTGATGAAGACTGGCTCAGAGTTGACGGTGACGTTGAAGACACGACACGTTTGCCTTGCACTCACAACATGACAAAGAGAGGAAACATACAATAGGGGGTCAGTACAAAACAACAGTAATGAGTAGGGTATCATCGGGACCACTCAAAATAGAAAACAGCTATATATCAAATAATATCATCAAATCAACTAACAATACTCAACATTAGCAACACAAGTTCAGTTCTATAATCATTAATAGCACAGCCAAGCTACCCATGAGGACTCAGCTCAATGCATGCCCATGTGGAAGATAGGTTCATTAGATTGAGTTATATAAAGTCTTTCAAGATTTCATATGCTTATTTCTCTGTGTCGGGACATACACTCGCTCCATATACTACGTTGTCGGTTTGTGACACCGATCCCCTAATTCTACGTGTCGGTTAGTTGACCACCCGATCCCCAATTTACATGTCGGTTCGTGAACACCCCGATCCCCTTAACAAAATTTACGTGTAGTGTTTCGTGACACCCGCTCCCCTAATTCATACGTGGCGGTTCGTGACACCCGAACCCCTAAATTCGACGTGGCCATTAGTGACACCCTTCCATAACTCAGCACTTTAGTTCATGCAAGCTTCTTTTATACCAGGAATTCATCAATCTCATTAACAAGGGCAATTAGGGGGTTTTCAAGAGATTAGGATTCCAAAGCTCATCGTGCTTATTTATCAAACAATTATGTAATCCATTATACAAGCATACAATGAAATATAGAAGGGGTTTACAATACAACCAATTAAAATACCATTCGCTATTTAAGAGTTTACTACGATAGCAGAAACCATAAACTCCCTCCACCGAAGAGATTTCGTGATCAAAGCAAGCAAATCGCAAAATCTTTGCTATCCTCTTCGTTTACTCTTCTATCGCATCGTTTCTTTCCTTGTTCTTTCTATTTTCGTATTCCAAAACCCGCTTTCTTTTACCCTAATTAACATTAATTAAGTAAAAAGAGACAAAAGTAAACCACACTAATTAATTTAAGGTATCTCCTTGAACCTAAGAAATTGGATTATTAATATCAACCCACTAACTTATACGTATAAAAGGAATCGTTCCAAACCGCCCCTTAAAACATTTAAACAGAACATCGACCCAGCATGGGAGTTACACAGTCGTGAAGGGGCCGTCGGTTCATGCCGACGGTCGTTCCTTATGTCGTCACAAAGCTCAGCGATCGATGTCAGTAAAGTTTGTGAAGGCCTTGCTGAATGAGACGGTCCATCCTACACCCCGTCGTGACGTCAGAGAGTCGATCTCAGTACCGAAATTTTCTAATTCCCTAAGTGTTTTGGAACGAGACCCCCACGACGGTTCGTTGTTGTGGACCGTCGACTCAGTCAATTTTTCCAGAACTAACAATCGCTGCTCAAAACGACTAAACAGGTCGTTAAATAGATCTTTGCAATTTCCCCATCGTTCGTCCTCGCCACGATCAAAGAGAAAAAATACGGGGAAAAAAGGAGTACCTGAATCGGGAACACAGGT
>JAKWJA010001280.1:0-15657 GCA_027704765.1 Solanum habrochaites
TCCTCTTCTTTCTTTTTCATGCATGGTGAGTTTGTGGCATTTCTGATCCCCAAAAAAATCAAGCCTAATAGTGATAGCATGCATCGATTTGATGAGTTAATTCGGGATCGATAGCCAAATGATTGCAAAGGATAATAACATGATTCTATTGTCCAAGGATGTTTAGGTGAGTCATAGTTCGTTGCCTGAGGACAAACAACAATTTAAGTTGAGGGTGTTGATATACCGTGGTTTCACGTATCACTTCATACTTTTTTTCCTTATTTTAGTGCGTCCAAAAGCCTTTTTGTGCTAATTTTTATCTAAGTTTCTGTTTGTTTTTCGAAATCTGTCAAAAGCCAAATGCGGAGATTTGAGAGAAGAAATGCAGAAGGAACACTATGGGAGCTGATTGACGTCCCGTCGTGTTTTGACGGTCCGTAGGTGGCAGGGTAGAGAATCTGCTGGAGGAATATGGGGAAGTTCTTACCAAGTGTGGGATGTACGAAGCTTGTGAGGTCCGTCATGCTATGACGGTCCGTTCTTGTCTGCCGGTTCATCGGGAGTTCAGAGATGTGATCCCAGTACCCAGATTCGCGAGAGATGCAGTAGTTGGAATGAAGACTCTCGACGGACCGTTGTACCTTTGACGGTCCAATCATAACTTGCCGTTGAGGGTAATAAAGAGAGCAGCCCAAGAAGAAATGCACAAGTAGGACGACGGGTCCAGACGGTCCTTCATGACCACGACGGTCCCGTCGCATGGTCCGTCGACCAAGCCGCGTTTTGGCATATTTCCAGCATTAGAATTATTGTGTAATAGGTTTTATTTTTATATAAATTAGTTCGAAAACCTTGTTTTTGAGGTTTAGAACCCAGATAAGTTAGACATATATTAAATTAGACTCTTTGAATTAGTGTTAATTTTCGGATTATCATTTGATATCAAGTGATTTTTGGTGAATACTCAGGCAAAACCTTTTTGATTTTATTCTTTCTTCTCTGAAGTAAGTAAAGAATTCTTATTTAATTATATTTTGAAGTATTGGGTTTATTCTTAATGAGTAACTAAACTTCCTAACTAGTGTTGTGGGACCATATGCAAAATAAAGATAACCCTAGATAAAATATAATCTAGGAATGTGGTCTTGCATGTATTATAATTCTTTTTCGCTTAGAAGTCTTTTTAAAATATAATCAACGTTAGAACTCGCCTTAAATGCTACTGCCGGACCAAGGAGTAAATAAATAGGAAAAGAATTTACCATAGATGTTAGTGTAGACTATCTAAATAGCTAGAATTGAATTGTACGCGTAATACTTAGGTCAAATATCGAATACGGGATGGCTTAATATGAGGTAAGAGATTAAGGTTAGGAAACAACTACACGTAGTCCGCACGGTGCGGAGTGAGTATTTTCTCGATCCGACGCACGATTAAAAATACAATAACTTATCACTTTGCATTCTAGATACTAGAAATGATTGTTATAGTTAGAATTACAAGTTATTAACCGGTGGGGACACGTAAACCCTAGTTACTTTGAGTAGTGATTAAAATCAAATTTCAAACTGTTAAAGTGGCTCTTCAATTCCAATTCATTGTTATTTTTGACTCTTAGGAAATCAACCCCCCTTTATTTTTTGTACTTTCTAAGAAGTCTTCAAAACCGAATAAAACAATAGTAATAACAAGTTTGGAGTTTATTCTAGACTATTTTCTCGTAGGGAACGATCCCAACCTCACCTAGTTGGTTATTTCTTGACACGACCCGCTTTACTTCTTATTATAAGAAGTAAATTTGAGTGTAATCATCTAACCCGCAATCTAAGGAAGGAAAGGTGGTGGTCCTTATGTTTGAATCCTATTTGTGCAAATTATGGTGTAGAAACATGAAGGAAAGTAGGTTAGTGTACCTCTCGTAACTTAAAATAATTCGGATATCTAAGAATTTTAAAATATCACTTTTTGAAATAAAGGAGAAAATCTAGGAAATATTTCCTAATTTTTAAAGTGATTTTGGTCATTTTCAATAGCCATACTTCTACATAGAATGATTTATGGGTAGTTTCTTGACATGGAAATCCCTTCAATATATTTTTTCGAACAGGCCGAGTTTACAAGATTGTCAATATCATATGAGAAGATCATACCTCTCGGACGTTTTGATTGTTAACTGTGGAAAGTCAAATTACGGATTTAATTAAGGGAAAACGAGTTTTTTCACCTATTTATTTCCTAATTAGTTTTAAGGATTTATTTGGTAAAAATAAGTGTTTATTTCAGATTAAAAAAATTTTCTACGATTAGGGCTTTGGAGAAGAGAAAAGAGAGGAGGAAAAGGAAGAATGATTAACGTGTTAACAAGACCGCCAATAATTTCAAGTGGAATTTTGTTGGGGATTTATGCCTATTAAGGTATGTTAGATCTTTGTATTGGTTCAGTTCACCCATAGACTAACATATTCTAATTCAATGATTTTGAGTATATTTGAATGAGGAAAAGTCAGTGTTTGATGAACATTGTTGAATTCTTATTGGTTGAGTTGTTGCATGCCTATAGTTAATTTGATTCATGTTTTTTGGTTGTTTTTGAGTTGATCTATTAGGTATTTATGGTTTGTTGATTCTAAGTGTTTGAGAAAAGAACCGTGGAAGTTAGAGGCTTCATAGATGAAAAATGAAGAAAAAAAAGACGAAACACTTATCCATAAGGCACTGGGGCACTGCACCTCCCACAGCCCACATGGACAGTCCTCTACACGTAGGGCCTGAGTGTCAAGCTAGCGAGAGTGCCCCAACATGGCCTTTGACGTTTGGGACTGGTGTCCATGCTTCACGGCGCCAAGTGACCCAGACCCCTATTTAATTCCCCGTCTTTCGTACTATTCTAATTTTGAATCCAATGTTTCTTAGTTGATTCTAATACCTCTATCGTAATATCTAAAAATAATACATTGGTCCTAAACATGATATCATAAACATTGAATACAAAATCCAATTCAAGATTGTGGTTAAGATCAAGTCCCAAGAAAATTGATATCAAGTCGAAAATTTAAGAAGCAGTCCAAAGTAAGTTCTTAAAGGTTTACAAGAATCTTTAACAATCTTTTTATACCTTTGTTTAAGGATCAAGTGCAAAGCTAAGTAAAGAGTAATGAGTTGAGTTCTCTCTCAAAGTTATAAGGGACAACATTCCCTAAAGAATTACAATGTAACTTACATTTCGAGCAAGAAAGAAGCTGGATTCCAATATTTGGTCTAGTTTAGTAAAAGAGGAAATTACCATTTCCAAGAGAAGATTTTAAAGCTATTTTTTGAGAAATTAACCTCAACCAGAGAGAAATTGTTTTAAGAAAACATGTGATCTATTTATTTAGGTGGTAGATTGAATTCAGCAATATGGGGACGCGAGAATATTAACTGAAGCCACATAACAGGTAGCCAACATGGACATAAGAAGGATCATATTTTTTAGATGATTCCTTATTTCTTTTTCTCATAGACTAGTGGATCCACTTTGTAGTTCAGGTTCTATATTATAGAAGATATAGGGTGGTTCTCTTCCAACGTGAGGTAATACGTTGTACCGTTGCGTAGGCTCACAGTTATGGTTGTCAGTGAGACAATCTCCCAATGAAATTATATTACTTACATACATATGTAAAGTTGAGTTTCTTATTGCATCTTTTTTAATGAACTACGTTATTTTTCCGTTTTACAAAGATTATATATATATATATATATATATATATTATATAATATATATTCGGGGAGATAATATATATATATATATATATATAGTAGATGTCTTTATTGCTTATATTATGTTTCCATATTTCATGAGTTTAAGAATACCAAAGTTAAGTTTTCTTGTTATTCCTTCCCAAGCTTAAGTTTTTTCTTAGCATCATAAATAGCAGAACTCGTACGCTGAATGTACAAATGCCAGTTCAACCTCATCTTCTTATATGCAGATGCATAACAGGATATCAATCCATGAATGCCCCCTTTGATCTCGTGTGAGCATTTAGAGTCAAGCCTGGTAGCCCCCTTTCGCCTTTTGGGGATTCTTTAATGGCTTTCCATGTTTTTACTTATAGAATATTTTGGGGTTTTCCCGTACATTCATCTTAGTATTATAGAGTCTTCATAGGCGGATAGTCAATCAGATAATCAGTTTTGAGTTTCTCTTCATCTCGCATTTCAGATATTTTATTTTGAAAATTAAGTGCTATTTTGGCCAAGACATTTTTGTAGTGTCATACTTGTGAGAATAATTATTTTTTACTATTGAGGTAAGTATTCCACTAAGTTAAGTAAGCTAGGCCAAGGGTTTGCTCAAGGCAAGCAATTGCCATTGAGTGCCGGCCACGTCCAAGGTGTTGTCTCGAGGCGTGAAAACCATGGTATCATAGCACATAGTTCAAGTGTCCTAGAGAGTCTATGAAGCCATATCTGTACAGTCCTGGTCATCAGTGTGAAGCGCGCAACATCTCTAATTAGAAGGCTACAATATTTAGAAATTCCTTGCTTCTTTCATACTCATTTTGTGCATTAAAGTGCAGCTCCAAATCCTTTTCTATTTTCTTCTTGCACGTATTCAATAACCATGACTGCATGAACAGCACAAGAGGTCACCCAGCTAGTACGAATTTTAACCTCTGAACAAGAGTTTACCCAATGCATATGAAATTCAACTCAAGGGATTACCATGGTGAGTTCCATGAGGTATTAGGATCTGGAGTCGGCTATGACTTACTGGTTGTCACGAAAATGATCTCAACAAGACGGTTCTGATCCTTTGATGATTCGGGCTTTCTTGAGAATGAATCCCCCACTTTCACTGAGTTTCAGCACTACTGAGATATCGAGAAACATTGTAGAGGAGTTGAAGAAAGCTTTTGTGTGAGGTATGTTGTTGATATTGAAACACTCGAATCAGTTGTATACCAATTAAACAATGTGGGTTAGGATTTGTTTCGATGAGTGGAATATTCTCCGAATGAGAATGCACCAACCTCCCAGATGGGCTTTATTTGAAGAATATGTCTTGGGGGGCATTTATTCCCGGAGAACGGAAAAGAAGAAGGGTACAGGAGTTCCTTTACATGACATAGAACTGCCTTGAGTATACATGAATACACATAAATTCACCTAGCTATCCCGCTATGCTCCTGAACTGGTTAAGGACATAAGGAGAAAATTAGTTTTTAGTCACTGGCTTTGGTCGTGCAATCAAGAAAGAGGGAAGAGACTTTCACACTGATCGGTTGATATGACGTATCCCAATTGAATGTTTATGTGCAGAAAGTAGAACAGGAGAAGCTGAGAGACAGAGAAGAGTAAAAAATCAGAAATTCTTAGATAGAATGAGTCTGGTATAGAAGGGTGGTTCAATTGTCATAGTTCAAAAGAAACAAATGTGGCCTGCACCATCATTGTCTAGTGATCGTGGCACTCTAGAAATAAAGGTGAGCATCATGACACAATTCGTCAGAACTTCAGTCTAAACAATAACGTCCTAACGAAAGTGTAGGTAACAAGGAGAATTTGGCTCGTGCATGTTCTAAGTAATGGGTATTTACACACCAAGGTAATGTCGTATTCGCCAAACAATGTTGCTTTAAGTGTAGTCAACCTGGGTGAAATAATGAAGGAGTGCCTAAAACAGGTTAACGGTACTGGCAATCACACACAGTAGAGGCTCAATATTATCATTTGCTCACCAGACAATCTGCACACTAACATGTGCAACTACTTCTATTATTGGCGGAGGGGAAAACTACCTTTATGCATAACTAGCCACCAAGGCAAGAGAACTATCAGAGTTTGTCAAATTGGTGATCAAAGTCTTTTGCTTTTGATGTTTATTCTTCTATACCAAGGAGCATGTTATTTTTTTGTAACTCCTTATTTGCAAATCCTTTGAGGTTTCTTCCCTAACAAATTTGTGAATCTTTTTATGTTTCTATCTCTATTGGAGGTCTATTCTAGGGGAAACAGTATATCCTGTTGTCCTATTTTTATCAATCAAAAGAAGCCATCACTAGATCTCGTAAATTTTGAAATGGTTGATTTTGATGTCATCTCTATATGACTGGTCTTCCATTCATGTTATGTATCAATAGATTGGTATGAACCCGAGTTGTCAAGTTTTAGATTTTTGTTCCCCCCCCTAAATAGACCACTCATAGATGAGTAGTAGTTCATCTGTGCCCTAAGGTCGTTTAATTTTGTACATTACTAGAGTATGTAAGTCTTTAAAAGATGTATGCAATACTTAGTTCGAAGTTAATAACTCAAGTTGCTGGTACTTTTCTTTTTAGGTCATTTTCTATAATTTAAGAGATTTCACAAGTTTTCCTATGATCTACCCCCGATTCTCTCTAATGATAAATAGAACTTCAAACAAGACCATCATCCCAGATACTCATCCTATGATAATCCGCCACCAGTAGAGCTATAGGAGTTGAAGGAACATTGGAAAAACTGTTAGATAAGGGTTTATAATTCGATCAAGTGGTCTCAATTGGGGTGGCTCCGCGTTCTGTTTGTGATAATACGGATGGTTCCCTAGGATATGTATAGACTATAGACCTACCGAAAATTGGATTCAGGGTTACCTTCAAGAATAAGTACCTCTTCCAAGGATAGATGATATTTTTCGACCAACATCAGGGTTCGGCTTCTTTACTTCTCAAATTTGGTCAATCAAGGCTGCCATTAGTTGAATGTTAGGGAATATGATATCCAAAACAACTATTAGAAAATATATGGGACAAAATTTGTCTCATATCATGCAGCCATCTGTTTTTTTTTTTAATATCCTCGGTTTGACTAATGTAATGTCACCCCCTATGTCATAGGTCTATGAACAAAGTCTTTATCCTTATTTAGATATATTTTGTTATCATTTTCAATGATGACATATTATTAAATTCCGAATGAAGAATATCCTGGCTCGCCCTCAGAATCGGCCCTTGCACGACTTGTAGAGAAGGAGGTTGTATGCCATGTTTTCTCCAAGTGTGAGTTTTTGGATGAGTGTGTGTCATTCTTAAGAGAAATTTTTTTCTGGTGATGGCATAACAAAGATTGGATCCCCACATGATAAAAGAAGTTGAAAGTTGGCCTACCACGTCCTCCAACTAATATTAAGTGTTCCTTGGGCTTTGCTACTCATAAAATGTTTGTGAGGTTTTTCCAATCCTTTTCATCTTAATTATTTAAGCATGTTTGCTTCAGATGAATATGTTAAATTTAATGGTCCTGCATCTTGTGATAAAAATTTCACAAATTGCCAAGAGGTTGACTGCGTCCCTACCCATTTTTAACCTTAGCTAGAGGTAACTTAATGTTTTTGTGGTTTAATTGTGATGCATCTAGAGTTTTTTGGACGTTTTTAATGCGATCGTAAACGTTATACTATGCCTCGCAGACCATTTGGAGGTTCATGATAAGAATTATTAAACCCATGAATTAAGAGGTTGGCTGCTTCTAATCTTTTTCAACCTTGAAGAATATGTGCGTCACTAATTTTATGTGTTCATATTTTCATATTCAACTTATCAAAATCCTACCTATGTATTCACACCGAATGAGTCTAATTGTTAGACAAGGCGGTGTTTAGAACTACTCAAATGATTATGAAATGGATATTTCTTTACACTAAAGTAAGGTTAATGTGGTTGTTTTGATACTACTTCAAGCAGGTTCTCCATGGGGAGTACTTTAACTCTGTCAAAAGATGTGCACATACTTGTGCACTGCCTGGAAGTCTGACTTTTGGATTTCACAAAAGGAAGAATAATGGTAACTAATGAGGCGGATATCACAATTCAGGGTGAAACAAACGAGACCAAACAAACCGTTTTTCTTGAATTGAAGGCGATTTTTTTCATAAGCAAATTATATTGGCATTTGAACAGGTGCGATTGTGTTTTCTGAAGTATCAAGCAGGTTTGTTTACCTAGGGAATGACTCAAGAAGGATCATCAAGGCAACTCACATCTCCTTATATTCCATTTATCTAGGTTTGACAAATACGTAATGCAATTTGTGAGAGGTATATTTGTGAAAATTGATGAAGAAGGACAATGCAGATTTTGTTGCTAAGTTCCCTTAATGCGAGCAAGTGAAAGTAGAACACCAAAGGTCTGGAATTTACTCATAAAATGAACATTTTTGAATGGAAGTGGGATAAGATTAATATGGACTTTCATCACACACGCCTTGCTAAGGTTTTTCACAAACACATCATTCAATTGGTGATTTATCGTATAATGACAAATCAGCCCACGTCTTGCTAGTAAAAACTACTCATTCGGAGGAAGATTATGCAGGGTTATATATTCAGGAAGTGTCAAGACTATAGATTCAAAATATCAATCATTTTAGATAGCGGTGCACAATTTACTGCACAGTTCTACGGGTTTTTCAAGAAAAGTTTTGGTTAAAAGGTGAACTTAAGAAGTGTTTTTCATCTTCAGATGGATAGGCAATTCGAGAGTACTATCCATACCTCAGAAGAAATGTTTAGATCTTGTGTGATTTATTTCAAGGGGAATCAGGATGATCACCTACCTCTCATTGAATTCGGTTACAACAACAGCTACCATTCGAGCATCCAAAGGGATCCATTTGAAGTTCTTTATGGGACAAGATGCAGATCTCTTATTAAGTGGTTCGAAGTTAATGAAGCAGGGTTGATATGAACAGATATAGTTCACAAAGCTATGGAGAAGCTGAAGGTTATTAAAGAGACATTAAAAATGGCAGAGAGTCGTCAAAACTCCTACACAAACGTTAGGATAAGGATTTTGGAGTTTGGAGGGTGATGATTTTTTGGATATCTAACATTTCACCTGGAGGGTGTATGAAGGTGTTGTAAAAGGGGAAAATTTAGTTCCCCTAATTCTCCTTATAGGATATCTAAGGGATGTCAATGTAGCTTATGAGTTTAGAACACCTAAAGAGTAAGCAGTGGTTCATCCATGTGGATTTCATATCTCCGGTTGAAAGAAGTCAGGGGCTTGATGTGGACCAAACGGAAAATGTTAGGGTAAGAAGTTAACCTATGAAGATATTGTCTGGTTCACGATTCAGATTGGCAGTTCCCATGTTGAGAACCAAAGGATATGCTTTAGGGGAAACAATTGGTTGAGAAGCAATTGTGGAAAAAAAGTTCAAGAGGGGTATGAGAAGAATTTTCCACATTCTTGTAATCCTGGAGAAGGCAGATCAAGGTACTCATCTCCTCTTGGAATACATTATAATTTATGGGTAAGCATGTTATATTTTCTTTATTCCCAAGTGTAAACTTGAATCTACTATTCTTATCCAGTGAACAAATGTCATTCGAGGACGAAGTTTCCACGGAAGAATAGGTAACATCTTGTAACTTAAAAAGCTTATGAAAAGCTAGAAATTAAAAATAATCACTTTCGGAAAGAAATGAAAATTATGGAAAACTTTCCTAACTTTGGGAAGGAGCTTTATTTCATTTTCAAAAAGGACATAACTCACGTAAGATGGAGTTAGGGTAGTTATTGATATGGTGAGAATACCCTTGGAATGATCAGTCAAATTGTGCCGAGTTGCACTATTTTTCTATTGATAAGGAAGATATGCCATTTTGAAGTTGGGCATTGAAGTGAGAAAAGTACAATTCTAGATTATGCAGGGAAACTTAGGTCTTTCCACCTATGATGTCCTTATTCATTAAAGCTTATTGGGTAAAAAGAAGGTTTCAGTTCAAATTAGAAAAAGTTAATTTACATTAGGGCTTGAATAGATAAAGAGAAGTAGAACAGGGAAAAAGATCAAGGTTCACCAAGAAGGCCCAGAAATTGTGAGTGGAATTGGTCCGGATGATTCCATCTTAATGGTAAGTGAGATTTTTTTAAGTTGGGTTAGTTAACCCAAACACCAACTTATTTAATTTAAATATTTTTAGTACATTTAATGATGAAAAGTTAAGTTCTTGAAGAACATTTGAATTCTTGTGGTTTGAGTTGTTGGGATGTTTAGAGTTTATGTGGCTTTTGGTTCTGGGTGTTCAAGTGGAACTTATTGGGTATTGAAGGTTATAATGATTCTTGTGTTTGGGGAAATAAACCATTGAAAGATTATGGGATTAGAGATGACTATCGGAGAAGAAAGTTAAAATGCTTTTCCGTACAGTCTAGGGCATACGTTCATAGCCCCACTAAAAAGGTCTCTAGCTGGTAGGGGCCTAGGGCGTCATCCAACAAAAAGCGCAGAAAACTTGGGCATGGATGAGCGCCAAGGAGGTCAACAACCTTTATTTATTCCCCATCTTTATGACTAGTTCATAAGTGATGGACCCCTGTTTATAGTTTATTTCCAATACTCTAAGGTTAAATCTAAATATCATGAAAGCATCCCATAACATTAGATGTGGAACCTTGAATCTAAAATAAAACCACAGGAGCGTTAAGGTGAAAGTTAAAAGAAGTAAGAGTCAAGATCTTAAAGTTAAAAAAGAAGTCAAAGTAAGTTTCTGACAGTGCCAAAAAGTCTTGAAAAAAATCAGTTTTTGTATGGCTCAGTAGCATTAAGGAATGAGTAAAAGGAGTTGAGTTTATTTCTCAAAAGTTTAAGGAAACTAAATTCCTAAGAGTTACAAATGTTTCAATTTTTGCCAGAAAGTAATCTAGACTTCTTAAACCAGAGCCGTGTCGAATGTTTTAGTAAAGAGGAAACTATGATTTCAGAGGAGGTGCTTTTATAGTTATGTCTGAGCAAAACCTCAAAACCAGGGAAAAGTTGTTTTGAAAACACATGACCTATGTTTTCTTGGAAATATGGAGTACATATATGGGAAGTGGATTCATATTAACTCAAGCCCGATAACCATGTAGCCTACATGACACAAGAAGGTTCGAATTATTAGATAATCCCTAGGTATTTTAGCATATACTAGTTGACCCAACTTAGTAGCTCAGGTTCTATAGAAATGGCAAGGTATAGGACAATTTTTTGCAACGTGAGGTAAGACGTTGTTACACATAGATTAGGCTCATAGTGGATGGTTTGTCTGTTAGAGCATCTCCCACATAAACATATTACTTCCAATATAAGCTAAAGCTGAGTTTTTGTATACCCATATTCTTAACGAAAAAGTTATTTTGTGTTTTAAAAAAGCTTAGAAAGCATATTGGCATGGTGTTATTGCTTAGATTAAGTTCAGTATTTCATGAGTTGAGTAGAGCAAGGTAAGTTTTCTTCTTCTTTTCAAGCTTATGTTGTTAGAATTCCAAACTTGATACCGTACATCAATGTATTAGCCAGTTTGACTCATAGTCTTAAGAGGGCAGACAGAGGTAACAAGTGATTACCACAAGCAATTTTCATGATCAGTTTTAGCCACTTAGCGCTCAATGATGAGCCCTCGTGGCATTCCGATTGGACTCTTTATTGCATTCAGCTGTTTGTGTTATAGAAGTGTGAGGTTTGACCAAGATTCATCTTAGTATTAGGAGGATTTTGTAAAATGTACAGTCAGTTAGATAGTCAATTTTGAGTCTCTCTTTATCTTAAATTTTAGATATTTTATTTTGAGACTTATGTGTCATTTTGGCCTAGAGATTTATTTTAAAGTTATTCTTGTTTATTATTGAGTTAATTCTTCCGTTGAGTTAGGTAATCTAGGTCAAGGGTTCGCTCAAGGACAACGATGATTATTAGGTTCCGTCCATGTGCAGGGTGTGAGTTCGGGGAGTGACACCTAGGTGGCATGAGTAATTGCTATAGTTATCATAAGAGTGGCCACATGAAGAGGGACTTCCCTATGTAGATTTCTCAAAAACTAGCAAGTTCTCCCAATCATGATGATCCTAAAAAAAATTACTTCTATGTTCTCCAATCCCGAGATTTACAAGAGAGATCTCACGAAGTTGTTATCGATATGTTTTTTTTTTGCAAAAAAAAAATGTATTTCAATTAATATTTATGCATGTTGGATCCCAGTGCCAATTGCCTTTGTACACTCCTTAGTGGCATGAATTTATAGGCTTTCACGGATGTATTTAGATAAGCCTTCTCTTTAACCTGGCTGGGTGATCTGTAGTTGCTAAAAAGTCTATAGGGGTTGTTCCCATTCATTGACCAATAGAGTCACATTGGTTGATTTTGGTAGAACTTGACATGCTGACTGATATAATTTTGGGATGGACTTATTACATGCTTATTTACTTCCTTTATGTAGAACCGAGTAGTAAAGCTTTAATCCTACTAACCCGTGATGCAATCGGGAAGGGAGGGAAGTATAGATCAAGGTCGAATCATTTCATGTCTTAAAGCTTGTAGTTGCTAAGGGATGTGCCGATCATGTTATGAGAGTCAAGGATCTGAGTGCAAGAATCATTATTGAGTCGCGTCCACGTGTCGAAGGATGTTATGGACAAGCCTTCACGATGACAGTACCCAGAATTCCTCCTAATAGGAAATATGTTCTGTATTGACTTATTTACCAGATGTGAAACCCAGATCTCATCCTTCCTTACCAAATGAACGCGTGCCAATTTGAAGGAATTAAAGGATCAAATCAAGGATTTGCTAGATAAGGGTTTTATTCAACCAAACATATATCCATGGGGTACTCCGGTATTATTTGTAAAAAGGAAAGATGGGTATTTTCGAATGTGTGTAAAAACGGACACTTAAAAAAATTCACAATATACGAATAAGTATCCACTCTTTAGGATTGTTTCCGTGTTTTTTTTTTTAATGATTTTACCAACACCAAGGGAGCTAGTTACCCTTTAAAAAGTTACTTTAGGTCGGTTCCACAAAATTAGCGGTGAGAGGTGTGGATCATTGCTATAAACAACATTTCAAAACTAATATGGCATTTTGAATTCTGAGAATGTCTTGGTCTTAGAAATACCCGACATCTTTCCTGGACCTCATGAAGCGAGTTTGTAGAAAGTTTTATTTTATTTGTTGTGAGATCTTTTGACCAGACATCTTGATTATACTCTTGTGTAGAATGAATATGAACCAGGGGGTTCTGAAGGTAGTTTTTCAAGTCCCAGGAAACCCAACGTTTCTGGTCACATACTTAGTGAAGGTGTAGAGGTCGATATGAGAAAGATGTTAGTAGTAGAGTTTTCCTTGACCTATGAACAACCTATCCGAAGCTATTTTGTTTATCCAGATAATAATAGAGGTTTGTGAGGTATTTCATAATGTGAATCTCCCATTGACGGACCTGACCCAAACAAGTACAAGTTAAAGGCGGGAATCATGTGAAAAGGATCTTCCAAAGTGAGGATAAACTACTTCACTCTGTGTAACCTTACCTGATTGGTACCGAAGGGATTGTGGTTTATTTGCTGTCCCCAAATAGTTTGGGTTGTATACTCATCAACATGGTAAGGGAGAGAATACTGCATGTAGGAAACCAAAGGTTCATTAGAAGAACTACCCAACTCATGACCTTGAACTTCGGCCGTAGCTGGTTGCTTGAAAATTGGAGATACTGACTCTATGAGAGTACAGTTTATGTGTTCACGTAATACAGAGTCTCTAGTATGTGTTCAACCGAAAGTGGATTTAATGCGCCAAATAAGGTTATTAGAGAGTTTTAAAAGAATTCTGATATGAGTGTACAATTATAACCTCTAAAATCCAATTTGTGGGTGGGATGCCTTGAGTCATGTATCAATGGTAGTGCGTCGCATATCGAAATAAGAGAAATGGAGTAACTCGTGATGTGCATAGGTTAACCCGTTTTGGTGTGACTAGAGATTCTCCAAAAAGGGGTTATGATCCATCATAATTTTTCGAGTATCCCATTTTTGATGAATGTGCGAAGTGTTTAAAAAACATCAACCCTACTCTGATGGAATAAAAGGTCAGTCCTTAAGATATCTTAGAAAAGTGTCGCGTCAAGGAGAAGATGGGGTGTAGGCACCAAGAAGGTTATGTGTACCCTACATGTAGGACTAAGGTAAACAACATTGAAAAGAGGCTTAGTTCAATATTCAACATTCGGGGGAAACCAAGATTTACGTAACTAAGTAAGATTATTATTGGTGGAAACATTAATGAGAAAGGACTAGCAATAATTCGTGGATAGATGCTTCAAAATGTAAAAATTCAAGAACCGTCCATCAAGGACAGGAAGTATAACTAAGATATTGATATCCCTACAATTGAAATAGGGAAAATGGCACACAGGCGCACTCATGCGGCAGTGTTTTCCTCGTACACATGGGCAACATGGACTCATAGGGTTGGTTGTTGATAGGTTGAATAAAGAATCCATTCCTTTCCATCAAGGTTTCCAGTTCAGCGGAAGAGTATTGCTAGATGTTACAGTAAGGAGACGTAAGGTTTCATGGGGCACATGTCGACCATATCGTATAGGAGGTGCCAAAATTTACTTCTAACCTTGGAGGTCTTTCCAAAAGTTATCTTGCACCAAGTGAAGCTTAGTATTCACATTTCTCCTCAAACGGGATGGCAAGCAAACACACATCCCAATTCCTGCTGACATGCTTAAGGAGCGTGTGGCTTGACTCAAGATAATTGAATGACCACATACTTTGATTTAGAATTCTAACAACAACAGCTACCATTTGAGTATTTCTCGGGGAACCACTTGAGTCACTACTGGTAGGAGGGTGTCAGTCTCATGTGGCTGGTTAGAGACTTGTGAACTTGCACTTCTTGGCCGAGGTGGCAATGAGGTCACGGGAAATCTTTGGAATTGATAGAGATAGGTTAAAAAACACCTATAGTTTGTTCAAAAACTATAATTCCTTCGTTACTAAAAGATTATTATTCCGACAAAATTATTATCTGTCGCTAATATTTAGTTAATGGGACGAAATCAATTGCTCTAAAGTTATATATTTTGCGTAGTTAACAAAATCTCATTTGTCACTAATGATCATTATATCATAGATCACGCATTATCTTTATGACTGCCCTTGGGGAATTCAAAAAACTCACAACCTTAAGGTAGATGTGAAGCCTTGCTTACAGTAGACCATTCTCTCTTTGTTGTTAATTTTGTTTTTTATTTTATACTGATTCACTTTTTTACAATTACTTTTTTAGACACAACATATTATGCTGATAGGTATACTTATACACATATGCATGAAATTACCACCCACAATTCAGTTCAAATGTAGATATATTTGAATTAACTTTGGATTGTTTAAATATGTTTAATATATTCAGTACATTTTGTTAATTTTTATTTATTTGTAACTTTTAAAATTATTCTGTATAATTATAAATAATTTAAAATTAAACTTTGATTATAAAAAACATAAATTAATTGGTTCAAGTGAACATCGATCCAATAACAATCGTATTTCATTCATAATATATTTGAAATCTCGCTGTTCATTTATTTTATTTGTGATTTATTTTTATTTCATTTCATTTTCCACACTGATGGAAAAAGTAATAGGAAATCATGAAATATATTGCACCTTGCAAAGTCTAAGTTTGTAAGTTTGAGTTATACTTTGTTTATAGTTACTCTAGTACGTGATGTGGAACTACTATAAATATGTACATATTTATATACATCAGAAAAAGGTTGACTTAATATATGTACTTTCCAATCACAACTAAATAGACAGCACAAAATTAAACACAGATATTTTTTTATCGTGCTTATCAATGAACGT